>CM042175.1:3455326-3463277 GCA_023376005.1 Doryteuthis pealeii
AATTGCAATACTCCACTTTGGCCCTATCTTGTGCTAGACGGGCGGTCGGAGAGGCCCCCTCCGATCAATCGGCTGGTCACGTCAAGCCCTAGCACCTATATGATTTTCTCAACCCTATTGCCCTTATGGCAAGCCCCAACCACTTTTTATCATATGGGTGCTAGAAGGCGGTGGCTGCGGGTCTACATGTCCTGGGAATGACGTTAAACTCTATCTATCAGAAAAATGTATTTATAAAAAAATTGTATTATCCATTAAGAATTGATTTATTTCAAAACTTTATCGGCATTAAATGACCCACTGAGGTTGATATGCCGTAAAACAAAACAAACCAAACCAACAAAATTGTATTATGCATTAAGAATGAATTTATTTTACAACTCTGTCGGCATTAAATGACCCACCGAGGTTGATATGCCGTAAAACCAAACCAAAAAAAACAAAAAAAAAACGAAAACAAAAAAAAAACAACAACTGCCAGTTGCCCGTGCAGCATATCTCCCATGTTCATTACATCGATGTTCTCAAGATGATATGGTCTAACACAATGGAGAAGCATATCAAAATAATAGTACTTATTTCCCCCCCTTTATTTCAACAAACTTCGCCCCCCCGCTACCGCCACGACCACCCCCCGCCACGAACCCGCCCCAAAGTTCACAACTGCAGCTGGTCTACGTCGACGGTTTTTCACAGAGGACACAAACAAGCTTACTGACAGAACCAATTACGATATTTTGGGGGTGGGCGAGCTGGAGTCTCCGTGGAATTTCTACAATATTTTGTATGGCACAAATATATATATATATATATATATATATATATATGATGTTATCTCTTATTATAATGGAGATTGTGTGTTTTTCTGTCTGGAACCGAAACTATATTACTAATCGAGTCACAATTAACATAGTTATTTACATCACATTCTTCATGATTTTATTTATATTTAAACCTCAATTATTAAAATTACTTCACTTTTTTATTAGTGTTGTCCATATCTATATGATATTTGATATTTACCGCGTACCCCACTTGTACGGGTCAGGCACAAAGTCCCTATTAACGTGGGACCACCGAAGCTCATGGAGTGGCAGGTGAAAAATTGCGTCGATCCCGTCGGCATTCCCCCTCAAGGGGGGCGCCTCAGGCACTGGGCAATAAACCCAGCCCTGCCCCTTTAAATCGAGGGGGCAGGTGTTGCCTGGGGGGATGGCCCCCTGGGATCGACGCTATTAATTATATCAATGGTCCAGAGGCCGAAGCCACTGTTGACCATATCTATATACTAATAACATGCAATTGTATTTATATATACAAAAAATAGCGGTTTGCAGTGTGAACGGGAAGGCTAATTTGCATATTGATATTAAAAATGTGATTTTATTAAATATGTGCTTAGTATTATTGATTTCTAACTGTTTGGTTTTATTTTAATGAATATAAGCAAAAATCTCTCCAATGAATCTTAAATGAAATCCATTAACAAGAAAAATAAGTGTAATTTTATTCTTTATTTCCTAATTTAACTAAATAGTTAAATAAGTAAAATTCAGCAATGAAAGACGGAAGTGATGGAAGAGTAAGTTTCATTTCTATTTTACTTATTTAACTTATTTAGTTAAATTAGGAAATAAAGAATAAAATTACACTTATTTTTCTGTTAATGGATTTCATTTAAGATTCATTGGAGAGATTTTGGCTTTATTCATTAAATAAAACCAAACAGTTAGAAATGCATATACTAAGCACATATTTAATAAAATACATTTTTAATATCAAATATGCAAATTAGCCTTCCCGTTCACCACTGCAAACGCTATTTTTTGTATATATAATACAATTGGCCATGTTTATTAGTATATAGATATGGTCAACAGTGGCTTGGCCTCTGGCCATTGAAATATATTAATCAGCGTCGATCGCAGGGGGCCTCCCCCGGCAACACTGCCCTCGCTTTAAAGGGGCAGGGCTGGGTTTATTGGCCAGTGCCTGAGGCGCCCCCTTGAGGGGGAATGCGACGGGATCGACGGCAATTTTTCAAAACCTGCCCTCCTGAGCTTCGGTGGTCCCACGTTATAGGGAACTTTGTGCCTGCCGTTACAAGTGGGGTACGCGTAATATAAATATATATAGATATGGAAACACTCATAAAAGTGAAATTTTTTAATAATTGAGGTTTAAATATATAAAATCATGAAGATGTGATGTAATAACTATGTTAATGTTGACTCGATTAGTAATATAGTTTTTCGGTTCCAGACAGAAAACACAAATCTCCATTATATAAGAGATAACAATCATATATTTAGTATATATATATATATATATATTTGTGCCATACAAATATTGTAGAAATTCCACGGAAGACTCCAGCTGCCACCCCCAAAATATCGTAATTGGTTCTGTCAGTAAGCTTGTTTGTGTCCTCTGTGAAAAACTCGTCGACGTAGACCAGCTTGCAGTTGTTGACTTGGGGCGGGGTTAGTGGCGGGGGGTGGTCGTGGCGGTAGCGGGGGGGCGACGTTTGTTTGAAATAAAGGGGGAATAAGTATATTATTTGATATGCTCTCCATTGTTGGTTAGACCATATCATCTTGAGAACTCGATGTAATGAACATGGGAGATATGCTTGCAGGGCAACTGGCAGTTGTTGTTTTTTTTTTTGTTTTCGGTTTTTTTTTTTGTTTTTTTTTGGTTGTTTGGGTTTATCGGCATATCCACCTCGTGGGTCATTTAAAATGCGACAGAGTTGTAAATAAATTCTTCTTATGCATAATACAATTTTGTTGGTGGTTTGTTTTGTTTTACGGCATATCAAACCTCAGTGGGTCACTTTAATGCGATAAAGTTTTGAAAAATAAATCAATCTTAATGGATAATCAATTTTTTTATAAATACATTTCTGATAGATAGAGTTCAACGTCATTCCCTGGACATGTAGACCCGCAGACCACATCCCCCCCCGCCTTCTAGCACCATATGATAAAGTGCGTTGGGGCTTGCCCATAAGGCAATAGGGTGAGAAAATCATATAGGTGCTAGGGCTTGACGTGACCAGACCGATTGAGGGAGGGGCCTCTCGACGCCCGTCCTAGCACAAGATAGGGCAAAGTGGTATTGCAATTCGGACTGCTCATCCCCGGGTTCTATCCTTAAGCTCACGGGTCCCCCCACGGCAAAGGAGCCCATTGGGGGAGTCTTACCCTCTGCAGAGGTGCATTCTATAACGCCCCACCGACAGGGGGTATAAGCAAATGTACGGTCAGAGTGGTACGCAGGGAAGAAAATGGGGTGGGGGGGGGGGGGGGAAAATTTTGGAAGGGGGGCGGTTTTTTGGCTTTTTTTCCCCATTATTTTCCCAAAACCTCAAACTGGAACCTCCACCATCAGATAGAAGTTTAACGTCATTCCCAGGACATGTGACCCTCAGTCACCGCCTCTAGCACCCATATATAAAAAGTGGTTGGGGCTGCCATAAGGGGCTTTTTTTTGTGAAGTCTTGACTAAGACTTGTGCCATACAGAGTATTGCAGAATTCCACGGGAATCCAAACCTCCCCCCCAGAAAAAAAATATCGTAATTTGGTTCTGGAAGTAAGCGTGTTTGTGTCCTCTGTGCAAAGTTGTGGAGTTAGACCAGCTGCAGTTATGAATTCTTGGGGGGGGCGGTGTTAGGGGGTTGTGGCCGGGGGGTAGTGGCGGGGGTCGTGCGGGGGAGGGGGTCGGAAAGGTTACTAGGCATCCGACAAAGCACAAACCAAGTATCGGATTTAATCAAAAAAATGATTCGATTGGATCATTTTTACTGTTAGTCACACCTTCCTCGACACAAGATATCGATCCGGCCTAATAACTAGTGCACTGGATGGCTCCAGAAAGTTGCTGTGTAAGTTGTTCAGTTAATTTTTTGCGTCTTTGAGTCTGCTTCTTTGTAACGTTGTTTTTCTTCAATTATTTTTTTAACAAATTATTTTCTTGGTTATCAACATTCTAATTATTATTAAACTAGCAGGACCTGTGATTAAACAGTATGATGATTTAATTATTCGAACGTTTGATTATGTTTAATTAAGAGCTATTGCGAAATAGTTCAATTTTGTAAAAAGTAATAATAATATTGACTAAGCAGGACTGTAGATATACACATTATATATTTAATTATTAGTTTTATGTTTACTTAAGAACTATTGCTAAATGTTTAATGTGTAAAAAAGTATAATAATCCTGACTAGAAAGGATCTGTGGATAAACCAAGTTGATAATTTAATTATTACAACGTTTTAATGTGTTTTTATTAAGAGCTACTGCAGAATTTCATCCATGTAAAGTATAAATATCTTCATTAACTGTTCTCACTCTTTTTGTTCTTTCCCTTCTGTCATCTTTTCATTTGAGTTTGATTGAAACAGATTAGTGTTATCGCTTCTGCGCGCTCGTCCCTCTATATATTTTATCCTACTCTCTTTCTTTCTTTCTTTCTTTCTTCTCTTTGTTATTTTTTTCTGTGTAGCATGTCCTTTTTCTTCCCTTTCTTTATGATAAAAACGGAATAATATCTTATTATCTAGCTGATGTGACGACACTCTAAGAATAGAGAATTCCGTGAATAGGCCAACCCATATAATCAGGATTTACATTTTTTGCATTTCATCTTAGCAGTGTTTTAAATATGATTAAGGAGCCCGATTATTAATATATATAGATTTTCTATGATTAATTGAATTTAACGGCATGACAACCCGTCTTGGTTATTTTATATCGAGAGGTTAGGGAGTCCCATTAATTATACATTCATATTTAAATTTTGTGTACTTGTTACTTAATAGGGTTTTTGTCGTAAGTGTTAGATAGATAGAATAGATAGATAGATAGATACGAGAGATAGATAGATAGATAGATAGATAGATAGATAGATAGATACGAACAGAGTTAGATAAGATAGTATGATAGAACGACAGAGATAGATAGATAGATAGATAGATAGATAGATAGATAGATACGAACAAGGTAGTAGATATAGTAGATAGATAGATAGATAGATACCAACAGAGACAGATAGGATAGATAGATAGATAGATACGAACATAGAATAGATAGATAGATTGATAGATAGATATGAACATAGATAGATAGATAAATAGAACAGATATAGATAGATAGATAGATAGATGATAGATAGATAGATAGATGGATGATAGATAGATAGATAGATGATAGATACGAAGGATATTATAGATAGATAGATAGATACGAACAGAGATAGATAGATAGATGATAGATAGATAGATAGATAGATACGAACTGGAGAATAGATAGATAGATACGAACAGATATAGATAGATGATAGATAGATACGAACTGAGATAGATAGATAGATACGATAAGATAAGATAAATACGAACAGAGATAGATAGATAGATAGATAGAAAGAACAGCGATAGATAGATATAATAGATAGATAGAAAAGAGGTAGATAGATAGATAGATAGATAGATAGATACCAACAGATACAATAGATAGATAGATTAGAATAGATAATACGAACATAGATAGATAGATAGATAGATGATATAGATAGATACGACATAGAAGATAGATAGATAGATAGATAGATAGATAGATAGATACATAGATAGATAGATAGATAGATTAGATAGAAGATAGATAGATAGATAGATACCCACAGAATAGATAGATAGATTGAAAGGTAGAAGATAGATAGATAGATAGATAGAAAGATATACGATAGATAGATAGATAGATAGATAGGAACAAGGATAGATAGTTAGATAGATAGATAGATATATAGATACGAACAGATATAGATCGATAGATACGAACAGAGATAGATAGATAGATAGATAGATAGATAGATACAAACAGCGATAGATAGATAGATAGATAGATAGATACGAACTGAGATAGATAGGTAGATAGATAGATATACAGATATAGATAGATAGATAGATAGATAGATAGATAGATAGATAGCAATAGCATGAATCTTTACAGATCACAGCCGTCCTCACAATCCTATAACCCCAGCACCTTCAAATGACTAATGAACCCACTTCAAGGGTGACTTTAGACATTATTTATTAGGTAGATTTCGATAGATATATAGATACAAACAGATTGGGAGATATATATATATATTATATATATATATATATATATATAATTCATTTTTTAAATCCCCAACCCACACACACACACAACTTCCTTCTCTTCTCTTAATATAAAACATAAAATTTTCTTTTGAGACCCAATGACATCTCTCCTCTACCTCTTACCAATACACACACACACAACCTTGAGTTTTCACTTCCGCTGTCGTTTATCGCAAGAAAAAATTTATACACACACAAACCACATACCTAAAAAATGCACAATGTTTCCTTTCGATACACACATTTACAGCGTCCCATACTCACGCCATAAAATAGAATATTTGATGTCATATTTCAAAACCGTCTCTTTTTCAAACCTCAAAAAAATTTTTTAAATGACTGAATGACAAGGATTACCATTCGCTTTTCTCGTTATTCTGTGATATATAATTTCTTATCTTATGCCCTGAAGATGATTTAATTAATAGATGAAACACTGCAGCGTCGGCCAATAAACTCACCACCTAACCATTTAAACCTGTTTTTTTTCATTTTTTTTTTTTTTTCTAAATATACTACATACCGTCGATTCACTTCCTTTTCTTCATATATATATACATTATTATATATTATATATATATATATATATATATATATATATATATAAAGATTATTACTATTTATCTATCTATCTATCCATCTATGTATCAAATGATATTTACTATTTATTTATCTATCTATCTATCTATCAAAGGCTATTCCTATCTCTCACTCTCTCTCTCTCTCTCTCTTTATATATATATAATTATATATATATATATATATATATATATATATGAAAATATATGGAAATTAATCCGACAGTATGAAATATAACATTTTGAAAAAACATATGATGTTTGTTATGTGATTGCTGACAGGCCTGTTTCGACCAAAACGATAAGTTGGTCTTCATCAAAGAGCGACATAGACGAGAAGAAAATATCCGTTTAAAAAAGACTGTTTACAAAACGAACGCTGATATCAACCGCTGAAAATTTTTTTGAAATGCATTTCTGTTTTAAAAATAAAATAAAATAAATTTTATTTTTAATTAAAAATCAGAAGCATTATAGTTCATGGTAAAACTCAAAAGAGTTTATTGTAAAAATTGTAAAAATATATAAAAAATGTAAAGTGGGTATCAAAAATAGTATGTATATATATTTTCAGCTGTTAAAATATACAAGTCCACTGGTAATTTGAAGAAAGATGTTAGCGTTCCAAAATTTACTAGTGGTGTTGAAGTCCGTAGATTTATATATGAAAGTCTTCAAGGTGTAAAATTCCAGATATAATGTTTTCATTTTGACAAATATGAAAAATATATGGAAATTAATCCGACAGTATGAAATATAACATTTTGAAAAAACATATGATGTTTGTTATGTGATTGCTGACAGGCCTGTTTCGACCAAAACGATAAGTTGGTCTTCATCAAAGAGCGACATAGACGAGAAGAAGATGAAGACCAACTTATCGTTTGGTCGAAACAGGCCTGTCAGCAATCACATAACAAACATCATATGTTTTTTTCAAAATGTTATATTTCATATATATATATATATATATAATATATATATATATATATAATATATATTATATATGAGAGAGAGGAGAGAGAGAGAGAAGAGAGTAATAGATAGATAGATAGGTTAGTAATAACTTTGATAGATAGATAGATAGTTAGATAGACAGACATGGCGTTTCAAAGGGAAGAAACTGAAATTTGTGAATTGACAGAGTCTATAAAATGGCATATCCACCTTCTTTTTTCTGATATTTCTTTATGTTTCTCTT
>CM042175.1:3463377-3470877 GCA_023376005.1 Doryteuthis pealeii
GGGGGAGAAAGAGGAGAGTTGACAGCGTGCCTAAGGGCGTCAAGCGGGTCGACACAGAGATGAAGCGCCCACACAGGTGATGGTTGGTTTATTAGTGGTGGGGCTTGTGTTGGACCATCCTCAGCTTTTGTATTTTGGAGCACAGTGCGAAAGGAAGAGGAATTTGGTCCGCATGCCAAGGTGCCAGAAACCCGCTGTGGAATCCAACCGCCCTCAGGATGTGAATTCAGAGTTATCCTCTTCCTAGAGATTGGTTTACTACCAAGGCTGAAGAGCCCAGTCTGCCCTCTATTTAACCCATAGCTGGAGGGAGAGTATATGGGATTCATACCTTTCCCAAGGGTATAGCGCTATATGAAATGCAAACAGTGTAAACGGTGTGGCACTCCAGCCCGAAAATATTAAGTGGAAAAAAAAATTAAATAAATATGATTTTCAACATAAATTGCATTATTTGCCTTCAAATATATATATAATATATATATATATATATAATATTATATATATATAACGGATTTTTGCTAATCCCCGAAGCAAAAAATTTACTTCTGGGTTAATAAAAATCGATTTAAAAAGTGCTCAATAAAAGAGCTAAAGATACGTTTTATAACATTCGCTTTAAAAAAAAGTAATATATATATATATATATATATATATATTTATATATATATGTGTGTGTGTGTGTGTGTGTGTGTGTGTGTGTTCTTTAAACGCATTAAGGTCATCCCTCATTCACCATAAGAAGTTTCCATTTTTCATTATCCAGTTTGCCTTATCCCTTTTGGAATCTCTAAATCTCTGGCCAGGAATTTATCTTCCCCCTTCTCTCTCCCCCCCCCTATTCCCCTTGTGTCATTTTCGGAAATAAATCACTTCCAATACAAAAGAAATAAGCAAAATACATTTCTGCCTTCTCCACTGCATTTGCCGGAAAAGAATTTGCTTAATAGCCCCAATTCTTTCAATTCGTTTTCAAATAAATGAGCCATTCAAGACAAAAAAAAAAAAGAAGAAAGAAAAAAAAAAAACACAATAACGCATTTAGAAAACGCATCCAAGTATTGCCAATTTTCACTTTTTTCTTGGTTGGTTGATCAATTGATTGATTGGTTAGTTGTTTAGTTGGATTTTACGGCATGTCAACTCTTGTTGGGTTATTTTATGCTGAGACATTTTGTTTTATTCATTCTTGTTGGGTATTCAATTCTGTTGGTTGGATTTTACGGCATGTCAACCCTTGTTGGGTTATTTTATGCTGAAGACGTTTTGTTTTATTCATTCTTGTTAGGTATTCAATTCTGTTGGTTGGATTTTACGGCATGTCAAGCCTTGTTGGGTTATTTTTATGCCGAACACGTTTTTGTTTTATTCATTCTTGTTGGGTTTTAAATTTTTTTCAAGCTCAATTTCTTCAAACTAATTTTTTGTATTTAAGCCATAGATGAGAACTTAACAGGTACTACCACTCCGGGTCAGGGTATGCCTTGGAGAATTGGTGATGAAGAAATTGTACTCAGAGATATTATGTCAAATTAATTCTGTTGATAAGGATTGATCCTGAGGTCAGTTTTGATAGCCTTGGCTGGGACTGGATGGTTGGTTGGTTGGTTTAATTTTACGGCATTTCCACTCTTGTTGGGTTATTTCATGCTGAAGACGTTTTGTTTTATTCATTCTTGTTGGGTATTTATGCTGAAGACATAATGAATGGATTAAATAAAAATGAATGATATGAGGGGGATAAATGAAAAATCCTTTCCAAGGGACCCCTCTCAAAAGTATTAAAACACTTTTTGAGAGTGGGGTCCCTGATAGAAAGTTTTTCTCATCTATTATTAGACTCCTTTGAAGCATCAAGTTAATATAATTATTCTATAAGTTATTAGAGAAGATAAAATCCGTCTCTTACCTTTGTAATATCTGTTCAGAATGGGTTTGAATTTATATAATATATATATATATATATATATAATATATATATATATATATATATATATATATATGTGTGTGTGTGTGTATATGTGTAATATTATAAAAAAAAAAAACACAAGTTTCATTAACGAATGATGTTTAATAGGCTGACGCTGCAGTGTTTTGGTTTGTTTAACAAACCTTCCTCAGGGCCTTCGTTGGTTTAAAGAAAAATAAATTAATAATGAAAACAAAAGTCTGCAAACCTCTGCTTTTAGTATGTGGCTGCTTTTATTGATATTCAAAAAATTATATATATATATATATATATATATTATATATATGTGTGTGTGTGTGTGTGTGTGTGTGTGTGTGTATGTGTGTGTGTGTGTGTGTGCGTATATTTTCAAAGTATATATATATATATATATATAAGATTTTGAAAAATAACGACATACTTTATTGATCAGATATATATATATATATATATATAATATATATATATATATATATACTTTCTAAGTATATATATTATATATATATATATATATAATATATATATATATATATATATACACTATGTTTATTTGTCTTTTATTTTGACAGTTATCGTCTTACAAATTTCTAATTGTGAAATAGACATTAACCAGCAGTGATCAAAATGTTGACCTGTGACCTCGTGTAGACTTCCTACTTTTGGTATAGATTATTTTATTGTTGCTTAACGGCCAGACATTTTTATGTTTTATGTTGTGCTGTTTACAGTCTCCACCCGCCACCCCCGCCGCCTATCGACTATCGAAATGTGCTCATGTCTGCGAGGAACTCAGGAAAACATGGCTTTCATTGCCCAGACAGTTCCAAATCCCTCGTTTTGGTTCTTTCCTTTCTCCGCCCCTTCCTTCTGGCAGTGATATTCTTGAGGAATTGCCAATATTTCCACGCACTGGAACATTTCGCAAAATTCTGATCAATTTTGCTGGTTTTTCTGGTTGTCTATCATCCTGTGGCTATTTTCTGTTATATGGACATTGTTTTGTTGTTGTTTCGTTTGTTTTGTTTTATGGCATATCAAATTTGGTGGGTCATTTAATGCCGAGAAAGTTTTGAAATAAATTCATTCTTAATGGATACACAATTTTTTTATAAACACATTTTTTTATATTTTCATACTGTGAATATAGATTGGAACAGAATTTACTATAAAAATGCAGTGGAAATGATTTTTACTATGAAAATGTATTGGAAATGATTTTTATTATAAAAATGCATTGGAAATGATTTTTACTATAAAAATGCATTGGAAATGATTTTTACTATGAAAATGCATTGGAAATGATTTTTACTATAAAAATGCATTGGAAATGATTTTTACTTTAAAAATGCATTGGAAATGATTTTTACTATAAAAATGCATTGGAAATGATTTTTACTATAAAAATACATTGGAAATGATTTTTACTATAAAAATGCATTGGATATGATTTTTACTATAAAAATGCATTGGAAATGATTTTTACTATAAAAATGCATTGGAAATGATTTTTACTATAAAAATACATTGGAAATGATTTTTACTATAAAAATGCATTGGACAATGATTTTTACTATGAAGACCTGGCTTCTATTGCCAGACAGTTCCAAATTCCTCGTTTTGGTTCTTTCCTCTCTTCTCCTTCTGGCAGTGATATTCTTGAGAAATTGCCAATATTTCCACGCACTGGAACATTTCGCAAAATTCTGATCAATTTTGCTAGTTTTTCTGGTTGTCTATCATCCTCTGGCTATTTTCTGTTATATGGACGTTGTTTTGTTTTTGTTTCGTTTGTTTTGTTTTATGGTGTATCAAATTTGGTGGGTCATTTAATGCCGACAAAGTTTTGAAATAAATTCATTCTTGATGGATACACAATTTTTTCATAAACACATTTTTCTATATTTTCATACTGTGAATATAGATAGGAACAGGTTTTACTATAAAAATGCATTGGAAATGATTTTAACTACAATGACTTTAAAAATGCATTGGAAATGATTTTTACTATAAAAATGCATTGGAAATGATTTTTACTTTAAAAATGCATTGGAAATGATTTTACTAAAAATGCATTGGACAATGATTTTTACTATAAAAATGTATTAAAAATGATTTTACTATGAAATGCATTTGAAATGATTTTTACTATAAAAGCATTGGACAATGAATTTTTACTATAAAAATGCATTGGAAATGATTTTTACTATGAAAATGCATTGGAAATGATTTTTACTTTAAAAATGCATTGGAAATGATTTTTACTTTAAAAATGCATTGGAAATGAATTTTACTATAAAAATGCATTGGACAATGATTTTTACTATAAAAATACATTGGAAATGATTTTTACTATGAAAATGCATTGGAAATGAATTTTACTATAAAAATGCATTCGAAATGATTTTTACTATAAAAATGTATTAAAAATGATTTTTACTATGAAAATGCATTGGAAATGATTTTTACTATGAAATGTAACGAAAAAGAACGAATTGAATGAAAGTATAATAAAAGAGAGAGAGAGAGAGGAGAGAGAGAGAGAGAGAGAGAGAGAGAGAGAGAGAGAGAGAGAGAGAGAGAAGAGATAAAAACTGAAAAGGTGACCAGCAGAAAGAAACTTAGTCTAAATCTAAACCGAAGCTGACAGAGTGGCAGCCATTTTGTTTTTTTGTTTTCTTTTTATGCGACTGCGCATGACAGCGTGAGAAAGCGGCATCTGTCAGATTCATTGGCCATTTTGGCAAAAGAACGTATTTTATGGCTGAGTCGAAAGCAAGTGATTCATAAAGGATTTGATTGATAAACAAAAAGAGACTAAAAAGGAATAAAGGAATAAAAGGGGGAGGTAATTGAACGATAAAGGAAAAGAAAACTGGGAAGAACAAGTGCATGATGGGAAAAAAGGATTTTATTAATGCTTAATCACTATAGAACTCTGGGATATTTTCTCATTTTCGTAGATGTTAGGTACCAAGCCATGGATAAATAAATATGGTCGTTTTTTCCTGGCATAAGTCATATATATATATATATATATATCTTATTATAATGGAGATTGTGTGTTTGTCTGTCTGTAACCGAAACTATATCCCTACTTAAGTCACAATTCCCTTAGTTATTGACATCAGATTCACCATGAATTTATTTTTTATTTAAACCTCAATTATTGATAAAATTGTTATACCTTATTAATACTGTTGGATCTACATACTAATAACATGCAAGTATATTTATATATTCAACAAAATAGCGGTTTACAGTGTGAACGAGAAGGTTAATTTGCATATTGATATTAAGAATTTGATTTTACTAAATATATGCTTAGTATTATTGATTTCTAATTGTTTGGTTTTCTCTTAAAGAATCTGAGCAAAAATCTCTTCAATAAATCTTAAAAGAAATCCATAAACAAGACGAAAGAACTGTAATTTTATTAAATACTTCATAATCTAACTAAATAGATAAATTAGGACAAATGAAAGAGGGGAGTAATGGAACATGATGGAAGAGTTAGATTTAAAGCTGTTCTATTTTTCGATTATACCCCCTCAGTTTATCATTTTCAAATAGTTTCTAATTTGATACAATATTTTATTACATCAAAACCTAAATACTTGCACCCGAAGGGTGCATATATTTGCTAGTATATATATATATATATATATATATATATATATATATATATTTAAAAATTTGTTTTGGGATGTAACAAAGAAATCACAAAATACAGGAATTAAAAACTTCAAAAATATAATCGAATACATAAAGAGCGTCGCCAATAATCAACCGACGTAATTTGCGATCCATAAACATAACAGCAAAAATGTCTTCAAATAAACACCAGAAGATTTAGCAGCCTGACGATGGTTATATAATAACCTGAAACCTGGGTAGTTGCTTATGAAAAACTTTTATATTTAAAAAAATTCAACAAATGAATAAATATATATATATATATATATATATATATATATATATATATACCAAACTTGTTGGTAAATCCTCGCGGTAAGAAAAAACCCAGCAAATAGTTTGATTGTAAAAATATACTACCAAACATTACCCGGGGAGAAAAAATATTTGGAAAAAAGAAAAGACCAAGATAATCGTACTAACCAAAAATAATCGATTGGTACAATATTTTGGCCAAAAGAAAAAACAATTTATATGCATATTCGTACAAACCCGCCAGGAAACTGAAGCTAATAAGTAAAAAGTGCTCAATACCTAAGTAGAGCAAATAATAAAGATAAATCTAATGAGTCAGATGAACCTACTAAAAGTTTCGCATAATGCTCTTCAGGGCTAATATCTGACTCATTAGTAAGATGTTAGCCATGAAGAGCATTAAGCGAAACTTTTAGTAGGTTTGTCTGACTCATTAGATATATATATATATATATATATATATATATATATATATATATAAGTGTGTGTGTGTGTGTGTGTGTGTGTGTGTGTGGCTGAGAATAGAGGAAAGTGTGAATATAACAACACAAACAGCTAAATTCAATTGACCTTTCGCCTCATTGTTTGCTGAAGGTTCTCAAAAGTTTATTCAATAAAGTTTTAAGAAAGTCTCAGCCAACAATGAGGCGAAATTTAGCTGTTTGTGTTGTTATAAAGACGTTCCACATTTTCCTCTGTTCTGAATAACATTTTGTCAGATTTATTCTAATCCTTCACTACTCACACAGACACACACATATATATATCTTATTGTGAAGGGGATTTTATGGTTTCTGACTACGATTGTCGATAAATAAGGGGATATATTAAAAAATCCTTGTCTTTGGGGTATGGTTTTATGGGTAAGTATAACGCAAGATTCCATAATTCTACGTAGTGTTCTATCGTGTATGTGGGTTAATATTTTGGCACCTTTAAAGTCAAAGGAATGGTTATGATCAGAAATGTGTTTAGCTAGGGCGTTGTTTAGAAAACCACGTTTAATGTGGTACAAAAATGACTACATCCATTTCTATTCCCCCCATAACACTAAAAAGTGGTATCATAATAGGTTTCTTTCTGAGAGCACTTAGGATATGCATTAAGAAACATTTAGATGAAGAATTTAATATTATCGAAAAGTCTTTTCTTATACTACAATACCCTTTAAATTTCATACACCGTGCTAAAAAAAGGCATTTAAAATACATAGTAGAAAAAATAACATTACATCTCCCAATAACACACAGCATAACAATAATAACGACTCTGATAGGTACATCATACTTCCTAATAAGCCTATCACTGATAAAATAAATAGAAACCTAAAAGAGATAGGTATTAAAACAGTCACTCACTCCACTAAAACAGTCAAAAACATTTTACAGAATAAAAATAATCATAAACACACACATTCCGAAGCTGGAGTCTACACAACTGATTGTTTAAATTGTAACAAAAAATATGTAGGCGAGACTTCCAGATCCTTATCTAAACGTCTATCGGAACACAAATACCACATTAAACGTGGTTTTCTAAACAACGCCCTTGATAAACACATTTCTGATCATAAACATTCCTTTGACTTTAAAGGTGCCAAAATA
>CM042175.1:3478377-3484788 GCA_023376005.1 Doryteuthis pealeii
TTATTATTATTTATTATTATTATTATTATTATTTACTTTATCCTACTATTCATATTATTATTATTTTATTTACTTTATCTTATCATTAATATTATTTTTATTATTCACTCTATCTTATTATTAATATTATTAATTGAGAGATCAATCAGATGAACGGAGACCACCCAACAATGCGTGGTGCGGTGGTGGTGGCCCAGGGCCGTATCTGAACCATCATTACTGTCACTTCCCCTGAACAATCCCACACTATGTCACTCTATTCGTACCCCATAGGGCAGTGGCTAACTCGACTGTGACATCTATCTATCTATCTATCTATCTATCTAAGTCTGTCCATATCTATCTTTCAGTTCGCATTTATCTATCTATATTCATACCACGTGGTGTAGCGACTAACATACTGGACAGATATCTATCTATCTATCTATCTATCTATCTCAGTTCGTATCTATCTATCTATCTATCTATCTATCCAAGTCTCTCCATATCTCTCTATCTATCTATCTGTTCACGTCTATCAATCAATCAATCTATATTCGTACCCCGAGGTGTAGTGGCTAACGTGCTGGACTGTGACATCTATCTATCTATCTATCTATCTATCTATCTATCTAAGTCTGTCCATATCTATCTTACAGTTCGCATTTATCTATATATATTCATACCACGTGGTGTAGCGACTAACATACTGGACAGAGACATCTATCTATCTATCTATCTATCTATCTATCCATATCTATCTATCTATCTATCTATCTATCTGTTCATGTCTATCTATGAATCAATCTATATTTTGTACCCCGTGGTGTAGTGGCTAACGTACTGGACTGTGACATCTATCTATCTATCTCTCTCTCTCTCTCTATCTATCTATATATATATATATATATACTTTTTTTTGGTGTGGTACCAAGTTTCTTGGTACAAGGTGATTCTAGGCTGGTCCTATTCTCTACCAGTAGTTTGTTGTAGAGTTCAGGTTTCGTATGAGAGCTCAATGTTTAATTATTGTAAACAGAGCAAATTTATTTCTGAATAAAAATGCCTTAAATACCATGGGTATTGTGGTTATGGACCATTTCCACTCGTGGGTATCTAGGACCCACAGAGCTTCTTCAAACCATGTATATCTTTTATTTAGACAGGCACATGGCCAAATTCATTTTATATTTATACATTTCCCCCCGCCTCCAGGGGCGATCTTATTGTATTTTTTCTTTCTTTTTTTTTTCTTTCTTTCTTTATATATTATATATATATATATATATATATATATAATATATATATATATATATATTAAATAAGTGTATTTTGGCAGCATTTTTTATTTAAACATGTTGCGTTAAACTGTACAGACAATTCTTGTCGGACGAGTTTTTGTTCGAGACTTTCTAATTTTCAGGCCATCTTTTTGGTGTGAGGGTGGAACTGGTGTAGCAATCCACCAAAGGTTTCATTACGAGCGCTTTCGGCAATACGATTTGCCATCTTCAGGTAGGATTATGATGGTATGTTCCGTGTCTCGTTTTTAAGGAGAACGAGCAGTAGCGTAGGAATCGAAAGTGGGAGGTAGTACAATTGGTAGGGGGAGGCTGTAGGATGCAGTAGTGATTTTTTTGTGGGAGGGGGCACAAGTTGTGAGAAGTTCTAGCCGAACGCTCTACCGACTAAGCTAACCCGGCCCTATACCTATACACATATATACATATATATACATACACCCGCATTCAAACACATATATTAAGAGACGCTTACAGTTTGTTTACCATGTATACAAGGACAAACTCTTGGTCGAAACACCTGTCGGCATTTCAATAGATAATTTTTATCCATGCGACATTTTCTTTCCTTTTATCTTTAAACATAATTGTCGGAGTCACTTCCATTTTTCAACTTGTTGAATGTATGTACATTTCGGCCTATTAGGCCTCATCAGCA
Source organism: Doryteuthis pealeii (assembly GCA_023376005.1). NCBI lineage: Eukaryota > Metazoa > Mollusca > Cephalopoda > Myopsida > Loliginidae > Doryteuthis > Doryteuthis pealeii. The sequence continues at coordinate 3,480,316 of CM042175.1, forward strand.
GAGCTATAGACAGGAAGACCGCTTTGTGTCTATAGCTCTGCTGATGAGGCCTAATAGGCTGAAATGTACATACAAAGATTGATTTTTCTCGATTTGTTTAGCCTTACATTTGAATAGGTATTCCCGCCTAATTCATTAATTATTAATTAATTAATTTTCAAAAATTAGGTACGACTTCAATTAAGTACATATTCTCCCAAAAATTGTCGGCTAAAAAGCCATATCAAAACACATCGTCTGTTTGTTTACTTCTCATATATATATATATATGTATATTATATATATATATATATATATATTATATATATGGTATAAGTGCTTGTATGGATTATTCGATCGGCCAATCGATTTTTTTTCAACACACACACACACAAACACACACACACACACACACACATATATATACATATATATATATATATATATAGTATATTAAGAAAAATGAAAAAACAAAGGTTTAAATGGGTTAAGTGGTGAGTTTATTGGCCGACGCTGCAGTGTTTCGATCTATTAATGAGATTATCTTCAGGGCATTTGATGGTATATGGAAAGTAATGAGAATTTTTTTTTATCACAGAATAACGAGAAAAGCGAGTGGTAAGTCCTTGTTATTCAGTCTGTTAAAAAAAATTTGAGGTCTGAAAAAAGGGGAGACGGTTTAAAATATGACGTCAAATATTCTATTTTACGGCGTGAGTATGGGACGGTGTAAGTGTGTGTATCGAAAGGAAACATTGTGCATTTTTTAGGTGTGTGGTTGCGCGTGTGTGTATAAATCTTTTGCGATAAACGACAGCGGAAATAAATCTTAAGGTTGTGTATGTGTGTGTGTGTGTGTGTGTGTGTGTGTATATTTCAATTTAGTTTTTACTTACGAATTTTTTTGCTGCGAGGCTTGAATAAAATGGCGGCCGCATCTTCGGTCCATGACCCAAAGACTATACTGCAAGATTGTCGGTCGAAAGGGAAACTTGTGATGTTGAGTTGGCACGATACAGTCATCTGGCCACCGGGGGACCACTCTACCTCCCCATTCCAGTAGACTTTCAATTGAAGTTTCTCTTTCGTTAACTCTTTGAAGCTGCTCGCCCTGCAGCCGAAGAAAAAGAACAAAAGAAGAAGAAGAAGAGAAATTGAATGAAAGAAGAAAACATTATTCAAAGATTGTAAAAGAGATCGTTTTACGTTTGTTAAAAAGCAAAGTGCGACGGGCAAAAAGACAACCCCTGCCCCCACAGATCCTCCAAGATGTGAGGGGAGGAGGTATCAATCGTTTATTGGGTAGAAATCGATCATTTAAAGTTTTTTTTAGTTACGATTCGGCGTGGCCATTCTAAGGCTGTAGTTGAATGCAGTTTTTACAGTGGAGATTCCATGTGGCATAAAGTTTGATCCTTTCTTGAAGTAGAAAGATGTAGTATCAGTTATAATCCTTGTCTGCTGATCTATCATCAATGTAAAAAATATATTAGATATAATCCTTATCAGTTGATCTGTTCTCAAAGTAGAAGGATGAAGTATCATTTGTTAAAAAGCAAAGAACGATGGACAAAAAGACAACCCCTGCCCCCAAAAGATCCTCCAAGATGTGAGGGGAAGAGGTATCAATAGTTTATTGGGTAGAAATCGATCATTTAAAGTTTTTTTTTTAGTTACGATTCAGCGTGGCCATTTTAAGGCTGTAGTTGAATGCAGTTGTAGGGAATTATCTTCCCTTTGCCTGGAAGAGTTGTCTTCCCGCTGTGTTGCTGTTTGTTCCCACTAGGAGACCTCTCGTATATAAGCGGCTGATTCAAATGCTTCCCTTTCTCTTTCCTTACTGCCTCTGAACGAGCACATGGGTTAGACTTATGTCTACCCCCTTCTCGGTGGGGCTTTGCCCCCCCTTACATTACTGTAAGTCTTTTATACAGCATGGACTATCCTTTAGTTCCATGTCTGTAACATTTATATTCTATGTACATTTGGGTATCTCGTTTATACCTAAATATTGTATCTTGTATTTACCATTCATGAATGTGTCCTTTTATCTCTACTCTTATATCTTATTTGTATCTTATGTATCTATGTACTTTATGTATCTTATCGTTACCATGTGATGTACACCTATTAAATGTTTTGTCTCACAACGTGTCGGAACTGTTATTCAATTATTAACTTTGAATCTTACATAGTTTTTACAGTGGAGTTTTTATGTGGCATAAAGTTTGATCCTTTCTTGAAGTAGAAAGATGTAGTATCAGTTATAATCCTTGTCTGCTGATCTGTCCGCACTTTTGAGTTATTATGGTATATAAGTTATGCTGGAAACCACCACATAAACTTATAGACTAGGCATGGATTAAACTCAGACTATCAACAGCTAGAATACATGGTTAGTTAACTATTTATTCACCAATATTGACAGCCGTTCAGTTGCAAGTTATTCGACATTGACGAATGGACCTACAACCAAAGGATCATACCCAACACTGAGGGACACCAAAGAACAATCAAAGGATCATACCCAACATTAAGGGACACCAAGGAACAACCAAAGGATCATACCCAACACGAAGGGACACCAAGGAACAACCAAGGATCATACCCAACACTAAGAGACACCAAGGATCATACCCAACATTAAGGAACACCAAGGAACAACCAAAGGAACATATCCAACATTAAGGAACACCAAGGAACAACCAAAGGATCATACCCAACACTAAGGGAAACCAAGGAACAACTAAAGGATCATACCCAACACTAAGGGACACCAAGGAACAACCAAAGGATCATACCCAACACTAAGAGACACCAAGGAACAACCAAAGGATCATACCCAACACTAAGAGACACCAAGGAACAACCAAAGGATCATACCCAACACTAAGAGACACCAGGAACAACCAAAGGATCATACCCAACACGAAGGGACACCAAGGAACAACCAAAGGATCATACCCAACACTAAGAGACACCAAGGAACAACTAAAGGATCATACCCAACATTAAAGGACACCAAGGAACAACCAAAGGATGATCTTTGCTGGGGTAGAGGCGTTAACCTGTGTTAATTATTATTCTAAGTGACAGTTATCTCTAGATTGCAGGTTCAATCCTGATCAAGGACAGCAGTAACATAGAAAAAAATAATTAACACAGCTTAACGCCTCTACCCCAGCCATGGTTAGCGGAACGAGAACATGATACCCCCGTGGACTGAATAAAGAGTTAGGTTCAAAGTTCCGTGATGGCTCCCGATTACGACAAGAAGGTTCCCGAGTTTTTCTCCTTGTCTGTTGATCTTTACTCAAAGTAGAAAGATGTAGTATCAGTTTAATCCTTGTCTGTTGATCTGTCCTCAAAGTAGAAATATCTAATATATTTCATTACATTAAAATTCAGATTTTAACTTCCGGCCAAGGGCGCATATTCTTGCAAGTCATAATAAAACAAAAATGTTTCTTGCAAATAGTAGTTTTTTTTCATCAGCTATTTACAAGGCAGTTCTGATTGATAAAAGCGTCTCTACTTGTTTTTCCGTTTGGCTTATCAGAATCGGCTACTAACCGCGTGCGAGGCGTAATTCGATGTTTACGTTTGACTGGTGAGCCACTCGAGGCGGGGGAAAAAAACAACATTTTTATCAGTCAACACTGCAAAATGGACATTGGCAATGTGTCTGTCCAATCGGATGAGAGCAGCGAAGGGAGAATAAATCTCTTACTTATAATGTCAGAGTTATTTAGGTGGAAATCTGGAGAAGTATTAGAAAAATGGTTCTCTTTCGCTTCAGGAATCATTGTCTTACGGATGAATTGGAAAGGATGAAGCCAGGTCAATATTAGCGCGTTATACAAATGTAGATGATATGCGTTTACGATTTGTGAGGTGAATGGGACAAGTATCTTTTCTTTTTCTTTTTCTTTTTCTTTTCTTTCTTTCTTTCTTTCTTTCTTTCTTTCTTTCAACCGTTTCTTCTTCTTCTTCTTCTTCTTCTTTCTTCTTTCTTCTTCTTCTTCTTCTTCTTTCTCTTCTTTCTTTCTTTCTTTCTTTCTTTCTTTCTTTCTTTCTTTCTTTCTTTCTTTCTTTCTATTTCTCTTTCTTTGTTTGTTTCTTTGTTTCTTTTTGTCTTTCTTTGTTTATTTATTTGTTCTTATCTTTCTTTCTACCGTTTCTTTCTTTTTTTCTCTTTTCTTTCTTCTTTTTTCTTCTTTTGTTTGTTTTGTTTGTTTGTTTGTTTTTCTTTCTTTCTAAACTGTTTTTTCTTTCTTCTTTCTTTCTTTCTCTCTTTCTTTCCTCTTCTTTCTTTCTTTTTTTTTTCCTTCTTCTTCTTCTTCTTCTTCTTCTTCTTCTTCTTCTTCTTCTTCTTCTTCTTCTTCTTCTTCTTCTTATCTTTTTTCTTCTTCTCTCGTTCTTCTTCTTCTGTCTTCTTGTTCTTCCTTCTTTCTTCTTCTTACTTCTTCTTCTTCTGTTTTCTTCTTCTTTCTT
>CM042175.1:3484888-3514888 GCA_023376005.1 Doryteuthis pealeii
AAGAGAGTCAGGGGCATTAATTATTGACGCCCCTCATATATAGCCCTTCTCCAAGACTGGTTGCAATTCGCAAAGATTAAAGACTCTGCCCAGTCTGCCCAGTCTGCATCTGCCTAATATTTATCCATAGTTGGTGGGGAATTATCGATTTTACCTTACAACGGATTTAGCATTAATGTTATGTAGTGCTTTTCTTTGACGGTCTAAATAGGTATATGTTGCCCATACTCTTTTACGCGGCCTAAATATCTATATATTATATACTTTCTTACGTCCTTATTCTTGTCGTCTACTTACTGCCGATCTGGTTTCTTCTAGGTCTCGTCTGGTCTCTACTGAGGGTTCCGGGCTGGTTCATGTTGGGGATCATTTCTTAATCAAGAAGCTGTGTCATTGTTAGCTTTAGTAATAACAACAAGACTTGCGATTTACCATGATGTTACGTTTATTCGTAGATTCCCCAGACCAGACAATCAGCAGTGAGACTCACATCTTGCTACCTTCGCTTCTAAGTCCTAACTGTTCTGACTCTGGGTTGGCTTACACCTAAGCCGGAAGGGCTTCTATTGCTATCCGTTCTCCCGTTCCTCCCAGAACGCAAGGTGAGAGTGGAGGTCAAACGCTGGTCACTTACTCTCAAAGGCCATGCCAGCTGTACGATCGCCCATAAGGATTTCTATACACCCTTAAAATTAGTATATTAGGGTCCTTTATGTCAGTTATATGTAAACTATAAATACACGATATGTATAACTTCCTAACCGTTAGGCATGGCTAACCCCAGACGGGTTGATATGCCTTAAGAACAATACAATCACTTGAAGAACAATTGCTTATACTGAATGTGATGTATTTACTTACCTGCTATATTTGAAATGAAAACAAAACGCCGCTGTCGGCTGGGGCGTTAGAATGCACCGACTGCCCTCTGCGAGGGGTAGACTGCCCCAATGGGCCCTGTTGGCCGTGGGTGCGACCGTGTGCTTGGATGTCCCAGGTGATGAGCAGTTCATGACATGCAATACTACCAAGCTTTTGGCCCCTATCTTGGGCTAGACCGGGCGTCGGAAGGCCCCCTCCGTCAATCGGCTGGTCACGTCGCCTGCCTTATGATTTTTCCCAACCTTTGCCCTTATGGCAGCCCCACCCATTTTTATCATATGGGTGCTAGAAGGTGGTGCCTGAGGGTCTCTGTCTGGGAATCGTTAAACTCTATCTGATGGTGAGGTTCCAGTTCTGGAATTTGAGGAATGTGGAACACCCCTGTCTCACCATTGCTACCTGGTCCCTCTGACCCGAGTGGTGTCCTGTTGGGTCCATCTATGGTTAATAGAAAAATCTATTTATAAAAAATTGATTTTATGCATTAAGAATTGATTTATTCAATACTTTATGTTAATGACCCCTGAGGTTGTTGCGTAAAACAAACAAACCAAGAACAAAAAAAAAAAACACAACAATTTTACTTAATAAACAACAATTCCCCGCACCCACCCCAAAAACTCCCCCAAAATAAAAACTATACCAAGCAACCACAAAAAAACAATTTATTTATCTCTACGTTCTGACTAACCCCAGACGGATTGAATATGGCGTTACATTAATATACAACAACACAATGGGACACCCTGCGAGCAAACAACATTCACAACTGGTATCCAAATTTGTTTTGTTCAAGCTGAAATATAAAAATCTTAATATATTATAGTGTGTGGACATAGTAATTGAAATGTAAAACAGCCTCGTCCAAGGATTTGAACTCGGTCAACGGGTTCATTTTCCTTGGACAATAACCATAGACAACGAGCGCCAAAAATGTAACAAGAAAGTCATTGAACGCGATTCATATTTGTATATGAATATAAATATAATCTATTGTTTTTTCTTTTTAAAAGTAATCCAGAGTTTCGTTTTCTGCAGTTCGCTTCCCCATTCCTATCTTTTCCGATTCGGTTTTTAGCATTTTTTTTCAATTCTTTTTGTAACGAATCAATGGCGATTCTTGCAATATAATTTCTATTCGTTAATTTGAGTTTCTTAGGGGAAAATACAAATCGGAAATGGCGATTACGAAATGAATCGTTTCTTTTCAAAAAAAAATATTTTTCTTTTCGAGTTTTCGCTCGCAGGTTATTTTGGGTTTCCGAAGATTCCGCCATTGTAGTTTGAAATTTAAATATGAATTAATACAAAAGAAGCGAGTGCGATGGTTGTCCGGATATTGGACATGGGCATTGCACATGCAAGGTATTATGGGAACGGTATACTTGATTACTTCGCGGGCTGAGTGTCTGTCTTGTAGATAAGCTTATTTATTCGTGTACATATTGCGTTTTATTATCGATATATAAAATAAATGTATTGTTAAATAAAGAAAATGTCTAATGTGTTCAAAAATTATCGAGACTGAGGATTTGATTTTTTTAAACGTTTTAAATTTAAATAAAGGTATATGTACTAGTTGGAATCTAATATAATAAAATGTGCCTGTTAGTGAGAGAAACTGAGAGAGAGACAGAGAGAGAAAGAAAGAGAGTGAGAGAGACGGAGAGGGAGACAGAGAAGATGGGAGAGCATGTATGTGTGTGACAGTCAGTGCGAGAGAGAGAAAGAAAGCAGGTGTATATATGAAAGTCAGTGTGTGTGTGTGTGTGTGTGTGTGTTAAAGAGAGAGAGAGAGGGGGAGAAAAAGATAGAGAGAAAGAAAGCTGGTGTGTATATGAAAGTCAGAGTGTGTGCGTGTGTGTGTTAAAGAGAGAGAGGAGAGAGGGGGGGGGTAAATTTGGGAAGAGAGAAAAGTGTATGTGTGAGAGAAAGAAAAAGCCTGTGTGTGTATGTGTGTGTAACTGTGGGCGAGTGAAAGGGAGAGAGTGTGTGTGTATATGTGAGAGAGTGTGTGTATTTGTGTATGAGAGAGAGAGGGGTAGCATGAGTCTCTGTGTGTGTGTTACTGTTTGACTGTGTTTGTGTGTGAGAGAGTGAATGAGTGCGTGTGACTGTGTGTGTGTTTGTGTGTATGAGAGTGTGGGCGTATGTAAATGTCTGCGAGAAAGTGTGTATTTGTGTGAGAGTGAGGGGAAGCATATGAGTATGTATATGTGTGTGTGTGTTTGTGTGTGAAAAAGAGTGTGTTGTGTGTGTGGGTGTGTGTGTGTGTGTGTGTGTGTGTGTGTAAATTTGCAAGAGAGAGAGAGAGAGAGAGAGTGCGTGTGTATGCGCGTGTGTGAGAAAGAGAAAGGAGCAAATGTGTGTGACTGTGTCTTTGTGTATGAGGGAAAGCAAGAGAGAGAAGAGAGAGAGAGTGTGTGTGTGTCTGTGTGTGTGTGTGTGTGTGTGTGTGTGTGTGTGTGTGTGTCCTGTGTGTGTGTGGTGTGGTTGTGTGTGTGTGTGTGTTTGTGCGACAGAGAGTGTGTGTGTAAATGTGAGATAGAGGAGTGTGTGTGTGTGAGTGTGTTTATGTGTGTGCAATATATACATATATATAATATATATATATATTATATATAGAGAGAGAGAGAGAGAGAGTGTGTGTGTGGTGTGCGTGTGTGTGTGTGTGTATGTGTGTGTTTGTGTGAGAGAGAGTGTGTGTGTAAATGTGAGATAGAGAGTGTGTGTGAGTGTGTTTATGTGTGTGCGATATATATATATATATATATATATATATATATATATATATATATATATATATATACTATAAGGGTTTTATGATTTGCTTGAAGCATTGTGTATATATTGGTTTGGAGGTTGGTTTGAAGTTCCAGTTTTTCAGTTCCAGTGTTCTTCTGAAGAAGAGAATTTTAATCTCAAAATATTAATATTAAGAAATAAATCACAGGTTAACAAAACAACACTGTTGTTACCTTTTTTCTTTACACCTACATTGTGACAGCCTTCAAACCAACCTCCAAACCAATATATACACAATGCTTCAAGCAAATCATAAAAACCCTTTTATATATATATATATATAATATATTAATATATATATATATATATATATATATTAATATATATATATATTAGCTGTTTCTTATCTTTATATCTCTGTCTTTTCATATCTTTTCTTTGACTATTCATAATCTATCTATAATATCAATAATATTCCAGCCGCTCTACTCTATGGTCTTCTATGTTATTATTTGGCATTCGTTTCGTGGAATATCCACAAATCTTATCATAATATTATATATATATATATATTATATTATATATTATATATATAATATACAAATTGTTTTTTTCTTTTGGCCTATTGTACCAATAGATTATTTTGGTTTGTACGATTATCTTGGTCTTTTCTTTTTTTCCAAATTTTTTTTTCTCCCGGGTAAATGTTTGGTAGTATATTTTTACAATCAAACTATTTGCTGCTGGTTTTTTCTCACCGCGAGTATTACCAACAAGTTTGGTATATATTATATATATATATATTAATATATATATTGTTGCTGTCTGTCTGTCTGTTTATACTGTTTGTGTTTCTTCATTTTTCTTTCTTTCTTTTTTTTTTGTTGTAATTTTGAAAGCAAGACGAAACCCGGGATCAGCATGATATTGCAAACATTCACGAGGAAAAAAAATCGTTATCAGTTCGGATTAGTATATTATCTGAATATTTGCTGTGTGTCAAAATCCCTTCCAAGGCCAGGTACGGCCCAGGACATAGGTTACCTGACACTTGATCTACGAAAACAAAGGATGGAATCAACAATAAGATACTTGAGAACATATTTTGTGCAGCAACCGTGAAATAATAGTGTATACATGTAACAGCGCCTGTAGTGCTATGGTTTTATCGTCGTATGTTGGTTTTCATTAGTTTGTCAGATTTTACGGGATGTCAATCCTTGTTTGGGTTATTTTATGCCGAAGACGTTTGGTTTTATTAATTTTAATGGTGTTGTCCTCGTGCGTTGGCTGGTTGGTTTTTATTCATTCTTGTTCGGGTATTATATATATATATATATATATATATATATATATAGATTGATAGAATAGATATATAGATAGATAGATAGATAGATGCGAGTTATCCAAAACTTGTTAGTAAGGGATGATTCTCTATGTGATTTCTAAGACACACTGTATTATTATTGTATGATCCAGTATGTATAAATACTGGTGAATCTTTAAATCACTACAGAGAGCTCAATGTATAATAATCTTTTAGATTATATACAGAGCAATATTATCAAAAAATTCTAAATTATAGTAAAAAATTCCTATTGTCACAACGGCCCGGGATGAACGAACCGATTCTAACCTCAACCCCCCGACACCAATTCCCCATAGTCTGCCTGTACCGTGTTTATGCTCTACTCTTTGCTCCTCCGGTTGGAAACTTGGACAATTGCCCCGAACCTCGATTGCCGGACTGTGCTGACTCTCCTGGAATGTTTGCCTACCCACGTAGACAAGTGTCTTCGGCAATTATGCAACTCGCTTGATTGACTCGGCTACGTCGCCAGAACTCTCAGTGCAATTATTCGCCAGTGTCTCTTCCGCTTTTTCATTGGCCTAATGAAGAACAGAGAAAGGAAATTAGCGCTAACAAGGCGTCACTCTTTAATAGGCGTTATAAACACCCACCATCATCGTTTGTATCAATGTAAAGAACACGCACACACACACAAACTCACACACACACACACACACACGCACGCGCATATATATATATATATATATATATATATATATATAGGGTAAACTATAGACACGTGTTTCGAGGTATCACCTCTCATCTGTATAGTTATACGATTTTTAGCAGCTGCCTCTGGCTGGGTTCGAGACCCGAACGAACTTACGCTCGCCAAGCCTCTTACCCACACATCCACAGTCAGTCGCCAAGTATAGCAGGCTATTTATTCGCTATATTTCTAAGGGGAAATGACCTTCACCTAGAGTTCTCAAACTTTGTAAAAAAAGTGAGATTTGGCTGAGCCGAATACGGTGAATCTGCAATTATATACCTCCTAAATAGAGTGCTCTACCGAAATTGGGAGCGTATAATAGGGTAAACTATAGACAAGTTTAAAAAGGCCTTCGTTTCCCCTTTATTTTATATTTCATTTCATAATAAAATATTACCTCCCAACTTACATATGATTCCTCTACTTTTATATATATATATATATATATATATATATATATATATATATATATATATATACTACTACTACTACTACTAAAAGTAGAGGAATCATATGTAAGCTGGAAGGTGATATTTTATTATGAAATAAAATATAAAATAAAGGGGATACGAAGGCCTTTTCGACCGGTACTATACACCGGTGACAATTAAAAGTCAGTATGTAAAGAAATTAATAAGAACTAATGGAGGTGAACCAGAGAAGGGGGACAAAGGAGAAAAAAGGGGGAAAGAGGGGGGTATATGTATGTACCCTAGGTTAAACCAGGGTTATGAATGCCTCCCAGTAAATAAATTTGGGTGTTTGTCTGCACAGAGTAGGTCGGAGAAAGGAAATACAAACAGCTTCGAGTACTGCTAAGTGTTGTTTGGACCTATCTCTGTGCAAGACAGAAAAACACTCGTCTGTGTAATCAGTCCTGCAAGCATTTATAGATAAATGTTCAGCAATAGCTGAATCAAATGCTTGGGATTGCCCGGATGTATTATTAGTGACAGCATTGCGGAGTGTTCGGGGGACGTGTTGCTTTATTCTAATTTCGAGTCTTTGGGATGTACGCCCAATGAAGGGGTTATAAAACATATATATATTAAATAAACTTATTATATATATATATATATATATATATATATATATATATATATATATATGTTGTGATGTTAGTTCAACATTAAAAAAGAAGTCAAGTCGAGTAGGGTAAAAAAGAGACAAGTGTATCTACAATAAGGTACAAGAACGGCTAGCTTGCCGCTAAACAGTAACAGTATGGTAACAGTACAACCTTTTTCACTCGTGTCTCACTATTTATAGTGAGAACCGGTGTATATTCTCCACTGTAAGAACGGCCCGGTACAACAATATATATATAATATATATATATTATATATATATATATATAATTGAAATAAAAGGCCTTAAATACCATGGGTATCGTGGTTAGGGACCATTTCCACTCGTGGGTATCTAGGGCTAACAGAGCTTCGTTAGACCACGTAGATTTTTTATTTAGACAGGCACATGGCCAAATGAATTTGGCCACGTGCCTTCCACGTACCTTCCACGAGTGGAAATGGTCCATAACCACGATACCCATGGTATTTAATGTCTTTTTATTCAGAAATAAATTTGCTCTTTTTACAATAATTAAACATTGAGCTCTCATACGGAACCTGAACTCTACAACAAACTACTGGTTGGGAATAGGACCAGCCTAGAATCACCTTGTACCACAACAAAGAAAAAGAAGTATATATATAATATATATATATATATATATATATATATATATATATATATATATACTAGCTGAAATATCCGTCTACTGTGGGTAAAAAGTCTATGATATATTGATTGAATACCGGTCACACTTTAATAGGCTTTATAACTCCCCTTAAAATGTCAATCCCTGAATGTACATTTCGACCGATTCGGTCTCATCAGCAAAGGATCATCAGCACGGTCGAAATGTACATTCAGGGATTGACATTTTCTCGATTTGTTTAGCCTTACATTTGAACATATATGCCCGCCTAAATTCATTAATTATTAACTAATTAATTTTCAAAATTAGGTATGACTTCAATTAAGCACATATCCTCCAAAAATTGTCGGCTAAAAGCCATATCAAATAAACACAGTGTTTATTTACGTACTCTCATATACATATATATATATATATATATATATATATATATATATGTGTGTGTGTGTGTGTGTGTGTGTGTGTGTGTGTGTGAAATAAAAAGAAATTAATCCGACAGTGTGAATTTGATATATTGAAAAAACAAATGATGTTTACAAATGCTTGGGATTATCAGGAGAGAATGTGCACCGTTTCGGGGCCTTCCTTCGAGGGACCTCACATCAGTGAGGGGGTCGATGTGCAGTTAAAACCGTTGAGAGGAAGGCCCCGAAACGGTGCACATTCTCTCCTGATGATCCCAAGCATTTGTAAACATCATTTGTTTTTTCCTATATATATATATATATATATATATATATATATATGCATGTTGAATTAAACAAAAGACACATCTCCTGTTTAACAATTTTATTTGTGATTTTTTTTCAAGTTTTCTGAGCAACTTTTTTAATATTTGGGTGGAAATCGGTATATTGTAACGACCCAGTCGACAGGGCGACAATGATCTGTAAAGATTATGCTATTGCTATGTGTGTGTGTGTGTCACGAGGATTTTCATATTATTTTCGAAGTTTCTTTATTGACAATTTAATTGGAAAAATGAAAGAAACAGAGCGAGCGTGTGTATGTGCATGCGTATGTATATGCATATCTGTGAGTAGGTGTATCTGTGTGTACATGTTTCTATGTATAGAAGTATCTGTTAGTGTGTATATGTGTGCGTGCATGTACCTCTGTGCATGCGTATTTGTATGTGTGTCTGTATGGGTGCATATATCCGTGTGTTAGAGTGTCTGTGTATGTGCACATGTCCCTGTGTATGTGCTTATGTATTTCAGAGAGTTTTGATGTCTTATAAATTCTTATTTGTTGACAGTTTAATAGCCAGTCATCAGTAAAATGAAAGAAATTCATGAGTATATATATATATATATATATATATATATATATATATATATATATATATATAGTTGAGAAATATACAACATAAAAGAAATATTCCTGTTTTGTTTTATCACTTTTTGTCATATATATATATATATATATATATAGGCTGTAGTCATATCAGTACTGCTGTATGGCTGCACCACCTAGACCCTGACGAGGCGCCTTGAGAGTAAGCTAGATGGGACCTGCACAAGAATGTTGCGTGCAGTATTGAACAAGTCGTGGGAACAGCTGTATGGTCACCTGCCCCCTATCTCACAGAGCATCCGAGTGAGACGGACTAGACATGCAGGACACTGCTGGAGAAGCAAGGACGAACTCATAAGCGATGTTCTCCTGTGGAAGCCAACACATGGACATGCTAGTGTGGGACGCCCAGCAAGGACCTACATTGACCAGCTATGTAAAGATGCTGGCTGCAGCGAGGAAGAACTCCCAGGTGCAATGAATGATAGGGAAGGCTGGCGAGAGATTGTCATGGATATCCGTGCTGCCTGCACGACATGATGATGATGATGATGATGATGATGATATATTATATATATATATATATATATATATATATATATATATATACTGTATGGTGCTGAAACTTGGACATTTTAACCGCAAGCACATAAACCAACTTGACGCATTTCACATGCGTTGTCTTCGTGTCATTTGCGGTATAAAAGGGGGATGAAAGTAAGAAATAGCACAATTTTAAAAAAGATGCGATATCGCTGGCATCGAAACCCTACTAGCCAAGATCAACTTAGGTGGGCTGGTTACGTTGTCCGAATGAATGAGAACAGGCTTCCAAAGAAGATTTTATAGGGCAACTACAAAATGTAGTTCTATTGGACGTCCCTCTTCTTACGCTACAAGGACAATTGAAGGACAAATTTGAAACGCCTCGATATTGACCTGAGTGCTTGGAAAGATCTAGCATCGGATCGGAAGGAATGGCGTAAGACCTGTTTCGCTAAACTAAAGAGCTTTGAACAAAATAGATTGAAGCATAGAGATCGGCTCCGCCAAACTTTAAAAGAAAAACATTTAACTCCTGCCTTGGGTCATTTCGTTTGTCAGTGTGGCTTCATGGCTCGCAGCAGGGTTGGGCTGCTGTCACACTCGAGGAAACATAAAATGTCTTCTTGACAGCATGCACAACATGGGAGGAATCAAATCACTCACTGCTGACCCTCATCTATCGTTCTGGATAGGAGAGTCCACCATATATATATATATATATAATATATATATATATGTGTGTGTGTGTGTGTGGTGTGTGTGTGTGGAAGCGCGTGGTGTAATGTTTAAAGTCATGTGAAATGGGCTCGTCGCTCCGAGTTCAAATCCTGGTATATGTCTGTGTTTGTCTGTTTGTCAGTGTGTGGAATGGTTCTGTTATTAGCGTGATTGTGCGCGTGTGTGTGTATGTATGTGTGCGAATGTTTCTCTGTGAATTCGTGTCTGTGGGTGCGAGTGTCTGCATGTGCGTGTAAGAGAAAGAGAGAGAGAGAGAGAGAAAGAGAGAGAGAAAGAGAGAGTAAAGGAGAGAGAGAAAAAGTGAGAGAAAGAGAGATTGAGAAAGAGAGAGAGAGATAGCTAACGAAAGATAAATATGGGGAGAAAGAGAAAAGAGATAAATAGAGAGAGAGAGAGAAAGAGAAATATAGGGAAAGAGAAAAAGAAAGAGAGAAAGTCTAAAAGAGAGAGAAAAGGGAGAATACAGAGAAAGAGAGAGAGAAAGGAAGAGAGAAAATGAGCGAGAGGGGGGAGAAAAAAGAAAGAAAGAGAGATGGAGAAAGACAGAGAAATTGAGAGAGAGAAAGAGACTGAGTGAATGAAAGGGAAAAAGTGAGAAAGAGAGAGAGAAAGAGAGAGAAAGAGAAAGAAAGAGAAAGAGAGAGAAAGAGAAAGAGAGAGACAATATGAGAGAGACAAAGAGAGAGAGAAAGAGACAGAGTGAAAGAGAGAGAGAAAGTGAGAAAGAGTGAGAGAGAAAAAGAGAAAGAGAGAGAGAGAAAGAGAAAGATAGAGAAAAAGACAGAGAAAGAAAGAAAGAGAAAGTGAGAAAGAGACAGAGAGAAAGAAAGTGAGCGAGTGAGAAAAGAGACAGAGAGAAAGAGAGAAATTGGGAATTTTTATATTTTCTAAGTCTATTGACAAAGAGAGAGAGAGAGGGGAGAGAGAGAGAGAAGAGACAGAATGAAAGGGAGAGAGAAAGAGAGACAGAAAGAGACTAAGAGAGAGAGAAAAGGAGACAGAGTGAAAGAAAGAGAGAGAGAGAGCGATTGAGAGAGAGAGAGAAAGTGAGAATTTTTATATTTTTAAATTCTATTGACAATATAATTGTCATCGTTGAATAGAATTAGAGTTTGTGTGTGTGTATGCGTGTTTTTGTGTGTATGTATGTGTGTGTCCATGTTTATGTGTGTGTGTGAGTCAGTGTGTGTACATATGTGAATCCATGTCTGGCTGTGTGTCCGTATCAGTGTGTGTGTGCATGTCTCTGTGTGTATGCGCGTTTGTGTGTGCACATATATGTGCGTCCAT
Organism: Doryteuthis pealeii; assembly: GCA_023376005.1. Classification (NCBI taxonomy): domain Eukaryota; kingdom Metazoa; phylum Mollusca; class Cephalopoda; order Myopsida; family Loliginidae; genus Doryteuthis; species Doryteuthis pealeii. Next base: position 3,496,169 of record CM042175.1, read on the forward strand.
GTTTCTGTGTAATATACATATCAATGCATGAATGTGTATGTGTCTATTCGTGTCTGTGAGTGTGTGAGTGTGTGTGTGTTTGTGTGTGCATGTGTGTGTGTGAGTGTATATGTGTGTGTGTGTGTATGTGTGTGTGTGTCTCTCTCTCTCTCTCTCTCTCTCTCTCTCTCTCTCTCTCTCTCTCTCTCTCTCTCTGTGTGTGTGTGTGTGTGTGTGTGCGTGTGTGTAAGAGAAAGAGAGAGAGAGGGGGAGAGGGAGAGACAGATGTTTCTGAGTGTATGCGTGTTTGTGTGTGTACAAGTGTGTCCGTCCAAGTTTCTGTGTAATATATATATCAATGTGTGAATGTGTATGTGTGTATTCGTTTATGTGTGTATGTGTGTGCGTGGTGTGTAAGAGAGAGAGAGAGAGAGAGGGAGGGAGAGAGAGAGAGAGATGTTTTGAGTGTACGCGTGTTTGAGTGTGTACATATGTGTGCGTCCAAGTTTCTGTGTAATATACATATCAATGTGTGAGTGTATATGTGTGTATTCGTGTATGTATGTGTGTATGTGTGTGTGAGAGAGAGAGACAAAGAGAGAGACAGAGAGAGAGAGAGGGGGGGAAGAGAGAATTTGAATTTTTATATTTTCTACGTCTATTCATTGACAATTTAATTGCCAGTCATCAGTAAAATTAGAAATACGTATGTGTATATGTGCGTATGTATACGCATATGTGTATGCGTGAGTGCACTCGTGTGCGCGTGTATGTGTATGTGTGCGTGCGCGTGTGTGTGTACGTGTCTCTGTGTGTGTACGTGTGTGGCCATTTTTGTCCATACCATGTAAAAGAAATGCTTCCAACGACATTCGAACGGAAACGCATCATAATTTCAGCGTTCGCGTCTTCCATCCAATCACAGAATAAACAAAAAAGATTATTTCTTGCAAAAACAAAAAATAATTAAATATATAAATAAGAATAAAATAGAATAAAGTGAAATAAAATTATATAAAAAGAATTAATTGAAATTAAATCACAAACGAAGCTGATTCATTTCCAGTTGATTGTATTTTCTTAATCTCGTTCCGAAACACCTGGAAACGCATTCGGAAAATTCATTTAGGAAAAGTTTTTTAAAAAAAAAGGTATATAAAAAATTTACACACAAAATATTCATTCAATATTTAAAAGTAGAAAGAAAAAAAAAACAATTACGTCAAAATCTTTTTTCTTCTTTTTGAGTCACCTTTGTTAATCGTTGATTTTCGTACAAAAGACAAGAGACTTGAATTCTTTTGTTGAAAAGAAATTCTATCATTTCATACGAGGGTGAATCAAAAAGTTATGCCATTTTGTTTAGGACAGGTATGATTACCAACACAGGAACAGGTATCATACATTAAAATGAAGCTGGTAGTCTGTGAATCACATCCCCACTTTTCCACGTGGGTTAGTCAAAAAGTGATGCCATTTTGTTTAGGACAGGTATAATTACCAACACAGGAACATGTATCATACATCAAAATGAAGCTGATCCTCTGTGGATCACATCCCTATTTCTCCACATAGGTGAGTCTAAAAGTAATGCCATTTTGTGTAGGACAGGTATAATTACCAACACAGGAACATGTATCATACATCAAAATGAAGCTGGTCCTCTGTGGATCACATCCCTACTTCTCCGCATAGGTGAGTCTAAAAGTAATACGATTTTGTTTAGGACAGGTATAATTACATACACAGGAACATGTATCATACATCAAAATGAAGCTGGTCCTCTGTGGATCACATCCCTACTTCTCCGCATAGGTGAGTCAAAAAGTAATACGATTTTGTTTAGGACAGGTATAATTAAATACACAGGAACATGTATCATACATCAAAATGAAGCTGGTCCTCTGTGGATCACATCCCTACTTCTCCACATTGTGACCGTTTCTTTCAATATCAATGTTCCACTTTCGAATGAGAGCATATATTCCTGCCCCGTAAAATTCTTTTGACTGTTCTTTGAGCCACTTCTTCACAACTGACTCCACTTACTCGTCATTGGAATAAAGTTTGCCTCTTAAACCTTTTTCATGGTACCGATGAGATGATCGTCTTTAGGCGCTAAATCTGCCGAGTATGGAGGAAGCGGTAAAGTTGTCCACCCGAATGAGACGATTTTCTTCCTTGTCCTTGGTGCTTGTGTGTGGTCGAGCAGTGTTACGCAGAATGAGGACATTATCGATTGGCAAGTTAGGTCTTATCGATTGACAAGTTAGGATCTCAATATAGGCCTTAGTTTTATGAAAAAATTTATATGAAATAAAGAAAATGGCGTTACTCCCCCCCCCCTTGTACAAAATGACTAAAAGAAGATATATATATATATATATATATATATATATATATATATATATATATATATAAGCAAAATGCTTAAATATCGGTCATATTAGCGTCTAAAAATTATTTCCCTCGATATATATATATATATATATATATATATATATATATATATAATATTTCCATAAAATTATATATATTTATATTTCCATAAAATTCGAAGTCTGAGAAGCATATATATATATATATATATATATGTGTGTGTGTGTGTGTGTGTGTGTGTGTGTGTGGTTACGGCTTTGAACAATTCTCGCTTTTTCTGATCAATATTATCAGATTTAGTATAAGCTATGTTAACGAAGGAATAAAGCCACTGCAACCAGGTATATATATATATATATATATATATATATATATATATATATATATATATATATATTATAATATATTAATGATTTGAAGGCAATTACAATGCGTATAAAAAATAAAAACAAAAAGATGTTATTTTTGTCTTATCGATTTCGAAGTAGAAACTTCATCTTCGGAGATGCATATCAGAAATGTACGTGCTTTGTAAGCACGTACATTGTAATTGCCTTCAAAATCATTAATATATTATAACATCCTTAACAATGCTTCAAGCAAATTACCAATTACTATATATATATATATATATATATATATATATATATATATATATATATATATATATATATAAAGGTGTTTTAATGAGATTATTATGGGAAAAGAGTGGAGTCCACCCGAAATATTGGATATGATAAAGAAGATCAAAAGCAATACAACGTTCATCCTTTAGAATTTGTTTCTTCTTATATTTTTCGATGCTTCCAATGTAACCACAAACGTTCCCAATAACACACACGCACGCACGCGCATATACATATATATATATATAATATATATATATATATATATAGAGAGAGAGAGAGAGAGAGAGAGAGAGAGAGAGGGAGGGAGAGAGAGAGAGAGGGATAGATAGATAGATAGATAGATAGATAGATATACGCGTGGACATTGCGACGTGATTCTGGGTTAAAACTGTCACTTAAGTATTCGATACATATTCAAATTTCCTGTCGAATATTTAAATAATATTCTCTAGAACGTTAAGAATTCTTCTGCTGGGAACCTTATCTTAGTGCCATGATGGCATTAGACCATAATTTGTCAACGAACGAAACCTTCCCTTCCCAGCAAAGTTGACAGTCGACGCCAAAGTACTTAGCTTTAGTCAAATTCTTAACACAATAGAATTCTTCCTACCAAATGCACTCGGACGTCAAAGTTTAGGTACCGGACATGTATGGGGAAGGGGTTTAAGGAAAGCACCCTCCGAGTGAAAGCACGTAAGTTTTAATGTAATAAAATATCATACAAAATTAGAAAGGCTAATGAAACTAAATAAGAATGCAGATAAAAAATATTTGAAACATAATAATTCTATTTCTCTGAATGTTTGAGATGAGGCTTGAAGATTAGTATTATCAGCGTTATTCGGACTATTGTCCTCATCTTCATTGTTATTTGTACAACGTTTCGGCCGATATATGTCCAATTGGACACATGGCCGAGTGGATAAGCCAGTTAGGTTACGACAGTTCTAAGTGACAGTTATCTCTGGAACCCGAATTCAATCCTGAGTGAAAGCAGTTAGAAAAATAATTAATTAACACAACTCCTACCCCAGCTATGGTTAGCGGAATGAGAACAGGATACACCCGTGGAATAAATAAAGGGTTAGGTTCAAAGTTCCGTGATGGCTCCCGAATACGACAAAGAAAGTTCCCAAGTTCGAAAAGAAGGTTCCCGAGTCCGAGAAGGTTCCCGAGTTCGACGAGAAATACCCGAAGAAGGCCGGAGGGTAATATCGGCGAAACGTTGTACAAATAACAATGAAGATGGGGACAATAGTCCGAATAACGCAGATAAATAATAATAATTCTAATTATTATTTAATTAATAAAATAATTTAATTAATAATAACATAACTCTATGAAGTTTATTAATTCCTATGTTAATGAGAAACATGAGCTTGATGAGACCTTGCGATTTCTTCAATGTTTGGTCTTATGTTTCAGAGACAAACTCTCATTTACTCATCAATGCATTGAAGAGTTCCTCTCTTTTTACACTTAATTGTTGCGAGGGTTGAAAATCCCAGTTCACATAAAAATGAGGTGGAAAATTGCAATAAAATGGCCAGCATTTTTTTTAGATATCGACACATGTTGTTTGTTTATCGAAATCCAAAAAGCTTCAAGAGACAATTCTTTGTATTGAATCATTAAAATCCACGATCAGTGGACACAACTGCCAGTTCTTCTTTTTCTGTTAGCGTTAAACTAGAATCTATTATAATTATATAATTATTATATGATAATTAAATAATCGAAAAATCGAACAACTGAAACTTACTCTTCTATCACTTCCGTATTTCATTGCTAAAATTTCCCTAATTTAACAATTTAGTTAAAATAGGAAGTAAAGAATAACAACATTTCGGCTGATGTTCCGTCTGGCCTTCTTCATGTGATTTTTGTCGACCTCGGGAAACTTCTTTACTATAAAAATGCATTGGAAATGATTTTTACTATAAAAATGCATTGGAAATTATTTCTACTATAAAAATGCATTGGCAGTGATTTTTACTATAAAAATGCATTGGAAATGATTTTTACAATAAAAATGCATTGGGATTGATTTTTACAATAAAAATGCATTGGACAATGATTTTTACTATAAAAATGCATTGGACAATAATTTTTACTATAAAAATGCATTGGAAATGATTTTTACTATAAAAATGCATTGGACAATGATTTTTACTATAAAAATGCAATGGACAATGATTTTTACTATAAAAATGCATTGGAAATGATTTTTATTATAAAAATGCATGGGACCATGATTTTTACTATAAAAATGCATTCGAAATTATTTCTACTATAAAAATACATTGGAAATGATTTTTACTATAAAAATGCATCGGAAATTATTTTTACTATAAAAATGCATTGGAAATGATTTTTATTATAAAAATGCATTGGAAAAGATTTTTACTATAAAAATGCATTGGAATTGATTTTTACTATAAAAATGCATTGGAAATGATTTTTGCTATAAAAATGCATTGGAATTGATTTTTACTATAAAAATGCATTGGAATTGATTTTTACTATAAAAATGCATTGGAAATTATTTTTACTATAAAAATGCATTGGAAATGATTTTTACTATAAAAAAGCATTGGAAATGATTTTTACTATGAAAATGCATTAGAAATGATTTTTACAATAAAAATGTATTGGAAAATGATTTTTACTATAAAAATGCATCGGAAATTATTTTTACTATAAAAATGCACTTGAAATGATTTTTACTATAAAAATACATTGGACAATAATTTTACTATTATCTTACATTCATATAAAATGACTCTATCTGACTATAAAAACATCGCCTCTACATGAATCCGTTTTTTTTTCTATAACTAAAACCCAAAACAACCTCTTCCCAATTACTAATATCCATTTCATTAAAACATTCGATACAACAGTTGAATAAACATATTTATATCAACAACATATATCATCACTCCTTAATTCATTCACTAACTCATGTCCCTTGCTGGGGGGCACATTTCTGTACAGACATCGTTCAAATTAACAATGCAGGGTTCGTGCCAGCTTTTGCGCTCAAAACAATCTCACCTTTTTGGAACGGTTCATAAAAAACAATATTTATTGGCCATAGCATCGGTTTTTCTTGCCGGAAGCCACTCGCAGAGAGATATCCATCTCTAAGAGCGAAGGAACCGTTAATTGGCAATAATTTCCAAATCGACCAATGATACGGGAGAAGGGGAATCGTAATATTTTCCTTTGATGCATTCTGGGTAATTTTTTTTTTTTTCGTTTTTGTTTTTTTTTTTTTTTTTTTCTTTATGGTGGTCTGTGAATTAGGAGCACTATTGTCTATGGCATTATTTTGGTGGAGAGATTGAATACAACCTAATTAAGGAAATTGATGATGATGATGATGATGATGATGATGATGATTATGATGAGGAGGAGGAGGAGGAGGGGGAGGAGGAGGATCATTTGCTTGTTGGCTGGTTGGTTGGTTGGTTGGCTGGCTGCTTTGTTGGATTTTACGGCATGTCAAAACTTAATGTTAGATAGAGTTTAACGTCATTCCCAGGACATGTAGACCCACAGCCACCGCCTTCTAGCACCCATATGATAGGGTTGGGGCTTGTCATAAGGGCAATAGGGTTGGGGCAATCATATAGGTGCTAGGGCTTGACGTGACCAGCCGATTGATCGGAGGGGGCCTCTCCGACCGCCCGTCTAGCCCAAGATAGGGCCAAAGTGGAGTATTGCATGTCATAGACTGCTCATCCACCTGGATTCTATCCTTAAGCATCACGGGTCGCCACCCACGGCCAACAGGTGGCCCCATTGGGGGAGCCTTACTGTTGTCCTCATCTTTATGGTGGTATGTAAAACAAACGCGTTTAAAATGTCTTCGAATAGTTATTTACTAAGCTTAGCTTAGATAGTGGCACAAGGCCAGAATTATGGTGCGCCCCAGTGAGAATCGAACTCACTAACAATGGTCTGCTTATTTAGCTTCCTAACCATTGATGATGATGATGATGATGATGATGATGATTTGCTTGTTAGTTGTTTGGCTGGTTTTGTTGGATTTTACGGCATGTCAAAATTGAATGTTTCAGACTGTTGTCCTCATTGTTATTGTGGTATGTAAAAAATGTGATTAAAAATGTTTTCGAATACCCATCTATACATATATAAAGAGCAGTCGGCGTGAGTGTGTGCGTGTGTGCGTGCGTGCGTTCGTGCGTGTGTGTATGTGTATGCGTGCGCGCGTGTGTGTGTAGGTGTCCGGATGAAACTACGAAAGCAAAACAATTGACGACAAAGTAAATATATATACACATTGAATATCACCGGTTCTTGCTTTTTGTGCAAAAGTTATAAATCTTTGATTTCTATTCGAAGATACTTAAAAATTAAGATATACATAGAAATTCTACTAGAAAAATGTCCAGCATTTGTAAATCTCAAAAATAAACAAAACAATACGCTAGTTTTGTTTTTTCTTTTTTTCTTCTTTTTCTCCCCCTACCCAGTCAATGTTGGGTAGCCGTTTCTAATCAATGATAGATAAAACAATATGTCTTGGGCATAAAATAATCCTACCCGGGTTGATATTATTATACTCACAGGTCTAACCCGGAGTGGTAGTACCTGTTAGGGTCCCATCTATGGGATAAATAGAAAAAAATGTATTGAAAAGGATGAGTATTTTTTTAATTGAATACCCATCAAGAATGAATAAAACATATATATATATATATATATATATGATGTATTCCAGTTTTTTTTTAAATTATATTAATGTGGAGGCTGGAAGGAGAAAAATTGGTGAGAAAGGTGTTATAGGCATTTTAGAATGTGTGTACTGCATTGGAAATTAATTTTGTTTAAGGATGGTTTGTATTGTTTTATGTATAAAGCTTCTAGTATTTGGAGTTTTTGTCTATTTTTTTCTTCTTTGTGCAGAATGTGTGTATTTTCCGTTAAGATATTTCGATAATTAGAGTGGGGGCATGAATGTAATTTTAGGTGTTGTGAAATGGAGCTATTATCTGTTAAATGGAAGTTTAGACGACGTGACAATGTGGTTGAGGTGAATCCAATGTATGTATTTTCATTTTCTGGGAGACTGCAAATCTCCTAGAGAACATTATCCACGAATTCCACCCAAACATTAAAAAGTTGGCCAGAAAACTCGAAAAGATCAAAAATAAAATTATTAAACAGGAGATGTGTCTTTTGTTTAATTCTACATGTAATATATATATATATATATATATATATTTTTTTTTTTTTTTTTTTTTTTTTTTGATAGGTTGTGTGTGTTTCTACAACTTTTCTATTATAATAGAAAAATTGCAGAAACACGCACAACCTATCAAATATCGGACATATTCTGCCAATTAATAACTCAATGCCTGAAGAAGACAACAGATCAGAAACACGTGTCGCGTATGTAAGATAAAAAAATAAAAAAACATTTTCTGAGAACATACATTTTGCGGACCTTCTTCTTTTTTATAAAATATTAAATTTTCTCCCGTTGGAACCAGAACAACATTATATATATATATATATATATATATATATATATATATATATATATATATATATATATATATGTGTGTGTGTGTGTGTGTGTGTCTGTGTCTGTGTCTGCGTATGTGCATTTGTGTGCGACAGCAGTTTCGGATGTACAATAAACATAGTTTTAAAATCAGTACTTCCTTTTTTTTTCTTCTTTTCTTTTTCTTTTGGCTTTCGTGTCATTCTTTGGCAGTTCCATCAACGCGAACACTCAAGATTTTCCGAAGACGTTAAGATCTCCTCTTAAGCAAAACAACAGCCAACTCTAATCTGCCTCAATTCATGGTGCCACTTTTGGTTTCACTCCAAATCCCAAAGATTAACCGCCATGGATTACCGAAAACAGATTAACAACCATTGTCTGTTGCGTCTCTCCAGACTCTTCAGTGTTAAACGTCCTAATCTAAAGTTTCAAAATGCCTGCCATCTTGTCGTTGCTTCTTTGCGAAATCCGTACGTCAGATTCCTCAAAGAAGCGCCAAATTCTGTTTCGGAACTTTTACATAGAACTTGTTATTGTCTTAGGTGTTTAGATCTTCTGTTGGTAAATCCAATATTAGAGAAGTAGCCTCAGTAGTAGAAGGTCTGTGGTATTCTTTGAAATCCTAGGTTGATCAGGGGTGTACTTGTAGCAGAGAAATCCAACATTAGAGAAGGGTGAAGTCTCAGTCAAGCCCTAGCACCTATATGATTTTTCTAACCATATTGCCCTTATGGCAAGCCCCAACCCCTTTTTATCATATGGGTGCTAGAAGGCGGTGACTGAGGGTCTACATGTCCTGGGAATGACATTAAACTCTATCTGATGGTGAGGTTCCAGTTCTGGAGGTTTGGGGAATGTGGAGCACCCCTTCATCACCATTGCTCCCTGGTCCACTCTGACCCGGAGTGGTAGTACCTATTATGGTCCCATCTATGGGTTGAATAGAAAAACATGAGTTGATAAACAAAATTGTATTATGCATTAAGAATTAATTTATTTCGAAACTTTATCGGCATTAAATGGCCCACCGAGGTTGATATGCCGTAAAACCAACCAAACCATGGTTACCTTTTATTTGATCTTTCTTTCTTTTTCTTTTATCATTCTCTTGTTATGATTCTGGTTGCCATCTTAGGTGTTTAGATCTCCTTTTGGTAAATCCAATATTAGAGAAGGGTGTAGTCTCAATAGTAGAAAGTCTGTGGTATTCTTTGAAATCCTAGGTAGAACAAGAGTGTAGCTCCTTGTAGCAGAGAATCAAGTAGTAGTCCTTGGAATCCTTGAAATGTCTTCGGTATAAAATAACCCAATGCGTTGACATGCCATAAAACCCAACCAACCAACCAATCCTACACATAGACACACTAATGTTGGTTGACCAACAAGAACTTACATTCATCGGCTATTGATAAATCCAGTAATAGAAAAGGGTCGAGTCTAAATAGTAGAATGTATGTTGTATTCCTTGAAACAAGAGTGTACTTGTAACTGAAAACAAATGCATGCTATTTTTTTTTTTAATCATCCTCACGAATATAAATCAAATCTTCATTATTTTTGCTCAAAAAGCAAGATCTGGTGATAGTGAATGTGTATATATTTAAGTCGTCGGGGCGGCCTAATGTCGGTATCAGCCAATCAGCGAGGGAGTATATCCCCTTCTCAATAGCGCGTCTGAGGTGGGGCGCCACACCTACCATCAGCTCCTTACTTAATCGCACAGATCCCTGTGCTACTCATACGCTGAGTTGGCGAGGCCCGGTATCGAACCAGGAACCTTGTGGTTTCTAGCTGAACGCTCTACCGACTGAGCTAAGCCGGCCTTGTAGTTGATGCCAAATCCATTTTGATTGGCTGTTGTTCAAGTGAGAAGAAGCCTTGTCATTTCCGTCAATTGGCTGATTCATCTGTCTAGAAGAAAACTTAGAAGAAATGATTTGGTTTGTTTTGTTTTACGGCGTATCAACCTCAGTGGGTCATTTAATGCCGATAAAGTTTTGAAATAAATCAATTCTTAATGGATAATACAATTTTTTTATAAATACATTTTTCTATTTAACCCATAGATGGGACCCTAACAGGTACTACCACTCCGGGTCAGAGTGGACCAGGGAACAATGGTGATGAAGGGGTGCTCCACATTCCCCAAACCTCCAAAACTGGAACCTCACCATCAGATAGAGTTTAACGTCATTCCCAGGACATGTAGGCCCGCAGCCACCGCCTTCTAGCACCCATATGATAAAAAGGGGTTGGGGCTTGCCATAAGGGTAATAGGGTCGGGACAATCATATAGGTACTAGGGCTTGACGTGACCAGCCGATTGATCGGAGGGGGCCTCTCCGACCGCCCGTCTAGCCTGAGATTGGGTCAAAGTGGAGTATTGCATGTCATGAACTGCTCATCCACCTGGGCTCTATCCTTAAGCATCACGGGTCGCCACCCATGGCCAACAGGTGGCACCATTGGGGGAGTCTTACCCCTCTGCTGAGGTGCAGTCGGTGCATTCTAACGCCCCAGACGACAGGGCGTGGAAGAAATGAGTTTACATTTTATCTCTCTTCGCTTCTTTTGTTTGTCTGTTTGGAGAATTAGAGTTAACGCACGTACGGACAAGCGTACATAGATGTACGAAGTTCTATACTAATGCAGAATAGCGCGCAAGAGATAAAAGCATTAAATTACGTATAAGTAAATTCAATAAACTAGTACAAAATAAAAAACGCCCTCCAGCCAATGTAAAAATAGATTTTTTGAAACATATTGCCTGAGGGGTGGGAGTTAAAAATTCAATGTCAGCGAGTTTGTACCCTAAGTAAGTAAAATCATCAAATTCATTAAAGGATTAAAAAATAAAACAATTTGAAATGTAAACTTTAAATATGTATTAAAATAAAACAAACTATATATAGATATATAATGTCGGTCATGTATTTATTAAAACTTGTTTTAAAAAAACAATGAGGACTTTCTAATGCTGCATGTTCAAATTTTGAGTGTATTTATTCTATGTTATGACGATTTTGGGTAATGTGACGTAAGCAGTGACGTAGTTTTTGTTACAGACAAAAACAGGAAGCGAATCTCCATTATTAATAGATATATATATATTTTTTTACTAAGAATGGATACGTTATATATGTGAGGCTCATTCAATAAGTAAAGAGAATTTCTCTCTCTCTCTCTCTCTCTCTCTCTCTCTCTCTCTCTCTCTCTCTCTCTCTCTCTCAATATATATATATATATATATATATATATTAATGTTTTTTTAAGTTGGGCGTTATTAGGAAGCATTTAAAAATAAATGAATGAACTCGATGTTATGGAGTATTGGATTCACTTATTTTTTATTATTATTTATTATCATAAATTTTCGAGTTCGTTAGATACCCTTTATCAAATGACTGTTTTACAGCCAATGCTTTATCACAAATAATATATACATCTATATATAACATATATATGTATATAATATATACAAACTGAGAAGCAGACTAACCAGATATATATATATATATATATATATATATATATATATATATATATATATATATGTGTGTGTGTGTGTGTGTGTGTGTGTGTGTGTGTGTATAAATAATAGTGAATAGAATACAATGTGTACATGAACAAACTCTCGGCCGAAACACTGTTGGTATTTCATTAGAAAATTGTATCCATTCAACATTTTCTTTCCTTTATCTAATTATTCTTTCAACACATACATGCATATATATATATATATATATATATATATATATATATATATAGTGTGGTGTGTGTGTGTGTGTGTGTGTTGTGTGTGTGTGTGTGTGGTGTGTAGAATTAAACAAAAGGCACATCTCCTGTTTAACAATTTTATTTTTTATCTTTTCTAATTTTCTGGCCAACTTTTAAATGTTCGGGTGGAATTGGTGGATAAGTCCACCAAAGTTCAGTTCCCGAGTACTTTCGGCACTTCGAAGTGCCATCATCAGGGGTGATGCCTGATATATATATATATATATATATATATATATATATATATATATATATCCACTAGTAACTCATAAATGAACACAATTTCGTTAGATAGCTATTTTGTAATGGCTATCTGACGAAGCTCACCCCTATATTTTACAACGATTGAAGAACAACAATTACCCAAAAGATTCGTGATCTACTTAAATCGCGGGTCAATCTGGTTTCCAATCATTCGGTTTTTAATCGTATATATATATATATATATATATATATATATATATCAGATTGAGAGTGAAAGTATAAGATTAAAGAGTTCTATCGAATGAGATTGCAAGTGAATTAGTTTAAATGATCATTTGTTAAGTGGATTAAAATTGGTTGAAAATTTTTAATTTTAGAAAAGAATTCTTTTTAAAGAAACAAAATTTCTTTTCTCGATAAAATCTTCAATGAGCTTTGTCGATGATTTTAATTATCTTAAAAGCTGTTTATCTCCTTACTTCTCTTCTACATATATATGTCACGGGGACGTGGGTGTCTATGTGTGTATGTGTGTGTGTGTGTGTGTGCCTCTCTTCTTCATATATATGTCACGAGTACGTGTGTATGGCTGTGTGTGTTGTGTGTGTGTGTGTACCTCTCTTCATATATATGTTATGAGAACGTGTGTGTGTGTGTGTGTCTCTGTGTGAGTTTGTGTGTGCGTGTGTTCCCCTTTTCTTCATATATATGCTATGTGGATGCGCGTAGTGTAATGGTTAAAGACATAGGAAATGGGCTCGTCGCCCCGAGTTCAATTCCTGTATGTGGCAATTGCATTTCACTTAGCGCTAATACCCTTGGGAAAGGTATGAAATCTACTCTCCCTCCAGCTATGGGTAAATAGTAAGGTAAACTGGGCTGTTTAACCTTGATTAGGCAACCTGTATAGGAGAAGGAAAACTCTGAATTCAAACTTTTTAAACACCTCTTAAGAATAGTATTATCTGCGTTATTCGGACTATTGTCCTCATCTTCATTGTTATCTGTACAACGTTTCGGCCGATATGCCCTCCGGCCTTCTTCGGGTATTTCTTTTCGGACTCGGGAACTTACTTGTCGTAATCGAGAGCCCTAAAGGAACTTTGAACCTAACCCTTTATTCAGTCCATGGGAATATCCTGTTCTCATTCCGCTAACCATAGCTGGGGTAGGAGGTGTGTTAATTATTTTTCTATGTTACTGCCTCTACTCAGGATTGAACTCGTGATCCAGAGATAAATGTCACTTACAACTGTCTTAACCTAACTACCTTATCCACAAGGCCATGTGTCCAATTGGACACATGACCTAGTGGATAAGGTAGTTAGTTCCCGAGTTCGAAAAGAAGGTTCTTGAGTCCGACAAGAAATACCTGAAGAAGGCCGGAGGACATATCGGCCGAAACATTGTACAGATAACAATAAAGACGAGGACAATAGTCCGAATAACGCAAGGTCTTTTTTCAGAAAAAAAAGTACACAAGCACTTTGAAAAGAAAAATCAGTGTCTCCTATTTAAGATATCAAATTATAAAAACAAATGCATGCTATTACTATTTTTATTTTTAAATTATCCTCACGAATATAATTCAAATGTTCATTATTTTTGCTCAAAAAGCAAGATCTGGTGATAGTGAATGTGTATATATTTACTTTGTCGTTAGTTGTTTTATTTTCGTAGTTTCAAGCGGAAAACTGGTCTTCTTCAGGTATTTCTTGTCGGACTCAAGAGCCCTCGAACTCGGAAACCTTCTTTTCGAACTCTGGAACCTTCTTGTCGTAATCGGGAGCCTTCTTGTAATCGGCAGCCATCACAGAACTTTGAACCCAAACCTTTATTCAAACCACAGGAGTATCCTATTCTCATTCCGTTAACCATAGCTGGAGTACAGGTGTTAAGCTGTGTTAATTATTATTCTATGTTACTGTCACACTTGACCAGGATTGAACCTGCAGCCTAGAGATAACTGTCACTTAGAAATGACAAACTAACGCCTTTATCCACTATTCTATAGGTCCAATTGGACAAATAAAAGAAATACCTGAAGAAGGACGGAGGATACATTGGCCGAAACGTTGGACATATAACAATAAAGATGAGGACAATAATCCAAATAATACTAATACTCATTAATGTTTGTTGCAAACTTTTCTGCCAACACCCCCCCAAAAAAAAAAGATGGCCGCTCTATTATAGATTCTATTGATCTCATATCTGAGTCAGCTTATCTAAGAATCGTTACATAATTTACGGATTAATTGATTAATCTCTGCGGGGGTAGGGGGGGGAGAGGAGATTATCGTTCGATAACATCCATATGTACGACCGAGATTTATTAAATCAATCAAATCTCGTCGCTGTTGCTGTAAGATTAAAACTAAACGATAACTTGATTAGGGCGTGAAACTGTGAGTATCGGGGAATCTAAAGATGCGAAGATGGATGTCGGCATATTGATAAAAGAGATTGCTAGATTGGAATTGGTAATAATTATTCAGAATCGCAGAACAATATCTGATATTTTGGAAAGTGTTGATATTATCAATGAATATTTGATGGAAGGGCTTGTTGTGGATATTGTATCTTTGGATTTTTAGCAAGATACGCTCATTATCGTTTATGAGTGAAAATGAAAAACTTAGGTTAAAAAAAGAGTAAATATTAGAAGATTGTTTTACTATAAAAATCAATGTCTAATGTATTTTATAGTAAAAATCATTTCTAATGCATTTTATAGTAAAAATCATTTCCAATATATTTTTATAGTAAAAATCATTTCCAGTGCATTTTTATAGTAAAAATAATTTCCAATGCATTCTATAGTAAAAATCATTGTTCAATGCATTTTTTATAGTAAAAATAATTTCTGCATTTTATAGTAAAAATTATTGTCCAATGCATTTTTATAGTAAAAATAATTTCCAATGCATTTTATAGTAAAAATTATTGTCCAATGAATTTTTATTGTAAAAATCATTTCCAATGCATTTTTATAGTAAAAATCATTTCCTATGCATTTTTATTGTAAAAATCATTTCCAATGCATTTTTTTAATAAAAATCATTTCCAATGCATTTTTATAGTAAAAATCATTTCCAGTACATTTTTATTGTAAAAATCATTTCCAATGCATTTTCATAGAAAAAATCATTGTCCAATGCATTTTTATAATAAAAATCATTTCCATAAATAACCATTAAAAAATCGTAAATATTGTAGGATATTTTTTACAGATAAGCTATAAAAGCATGAATTGGTCATATGTCTCCGCGTATGTTATGTGCTAGATGGCTGTTGAGCGAAAGGCTTCCTCCGTCCTTTGACAGGTTTTGTTTTTCTTTGGGTATCTAGCCACCCTCCTCACCAGAGTTGCTTGGTGGGGGTACCGGTTTAGTCGCCGATGATCCGACTATAAAACAGGTAGTACTGGGTTACATAGTACAAGTAGCGATAGGCGACCTGACATGGCAATAGCATAATCTTTACAGATCATTGCCGTCCCTCACAATCCCACAACTCCGCCACCAGAACCCTTCCTTGCATGAGCCCTCAAATGACTCATCAAACCTGCTGCAGATCCACAAAGTTTGATGCAAATATGACATTGAAAAGACTTCCTTCCCGTTGAATGAGATGATTCAGATGAATCAGATGAATCAGATGATAAAATTTGATGCTTATGTACCACCATATGTCTCTTAAGACCAGAAGCCGACTTACAGACCTTGCCACAGATAGCACAAGACACATTGTTTGCTCCTGGAATCTGCATGGATTGACCCAGGTGAGACTTCCTATGATTGACATATCCAGCCTTAGAAAGCAAAACTCGACCACATGTCAGACATTTCCAACCCTCCTTATTCTCGCCAATATGACAGGTGTTACCCTTTCGAAGTTGACACTTTAGGTTTTCATGCACGATTCTTTCACTCTCAAAACTGGTACAACCATCATCCACACGAACTCTCCAGTCAGTTCTCTCCAGTACCAGCTTTTCCCAGTTGTCAGGATTTATTTTTATTTTTACAAGGTTGTTTTTTAAGCAATCCTTATACCTTTTCCTAGGCTTATGCTGCGGCCTTTTGCCATCACGCAGCTGACCGTAAAAGAGTTGCTTTGGCAATCTAGCATCACTCATACGCACAACATGACCTGCCCAACGCATTTGAGCCGTTATAATAAGAGTTTCAATGCTTGGGCATCCTGCCCTTGCAAGGACTTCTGTGTTAGGTGTGTTGGAATTCCACTTGATGTTTAGAATACGTCTCAAACATTTTTGATGAAATACATACATACATACATACAACTGCCCTTTGTATATGTACACATAGATTTCATATGGATAAATGCATTGAAATGTGTGTTATAAATTTGTTTATTGTTTTTTCAGTTGTTTGTGGAGTTGGGGCTGCCAAATTGGAAGATACACAAAGACTTCATCGAGATTTGTTTCATCGATACAACACAATGGTTCGACCAATTCAAGATCAGGACGAACCTGTTACTATAAACATGGATCTCTACCTAACGGCCATAACTAAATTGGTAAGTTCCTCTTTAGTAAAAACTAAGTATACACACACACACACACACACATATACGATTTTTTATGTTTGTTTTTAGAAGCATTGTTGAATAAAGTATATATTATTATTTATATTTTTGCTTGAATGCAATTACAATGCGTATATCGTATAAAGTTCGATAATTATAGAAAATAACCATGACAAGTGAATTCGGCAAACGATTATGCGATGATAGAACATCGTACAGTCTGTTTCAACTTTATCTATGAAATGTGTGTATGAAATAATAATAAAATTGAAACAGACTGTACGATGTTCTAGCATGGCATAATCGTTTGCCAAATTCACTTGTCATGGTTATTTTCAATAATTATCGAATGTTATACGATATACGCATTGTAATTGCCTTCAAGCACAAATATAAATAATAATATATAATATATATATATATATGTTTTTAAAAGCGAATGTTATAAAATATTCCGACTGCAGTTTCTTGCCGTAGCAATTCTTCAGGGAATTATTGCTTATTCCAGCCATCTATTTTTATTTGTATCCGAGTTGTACCCATTCTTAAGTACGTGGGTGTGCCACCCACCATACGTAATGTCAGAACCTACATGGCACAGTTTATGCTTGTTCAAATGCCTACACTTGTTTATCAACTCAGATCGCGAGTTCAATATCTTCCCTGGGTCTCTGCATTCCGCTATTTTTAATTTCTCATGTAAGCACAGCATACAGGGATTTTCGTTTCCTTTATGTGAAGATGTTTTTAAATCGATTTTTATTAACCCAGAAGTAAATGTATTTGCTTCGTGGATTAGCAAAGATTCGTAATATATATATATATTATATATATATATATATATATATATATATATATATATATATATATATTATAAAAAAAGAAGAAGGTCCGCAAAATGTATTATGTTCTCAGAAAAAAAATGTTTATTCTTTTTATCTTACATATGCGACACGTGTTTCTGATCTGTTGTCTTTTTCAGGCATTGAGTTATTATTTTGGCAGAATATGTCCGATATTTGATAGGTTGTGTGTGTTTCTGCAACTTTTTTTTATTATAATGGCTGTGTAATATATTCCCTGGGTCTCTGCATTCCGCTATTTTTAGTTTCTCGTGTAAGCACATCATACAGGGGTTTTCGTTTCCTTTATGTGAAGGTGTTTTTAAATCGATTTTTATTAACCCAGAAGTAAATTTATATATGAATAGATTTTTGGTACAAGCGAATTGGTAAAATACTACGAGTAGTGGGATCATATGTATTGCCGAGAGATTATACAAACATGACGGATGGAGAAATAAAACGATGTTTTATTACGAAAAAAATATGGGGGGGATATGAAATACGAGGGCCCTTTCGTCCGGCTCTTTTCAGGTATTGTCAGCAGTGCCAATTAAAAGTTAGATTGTATATAAATTAAGAGAAATATTCATGAAACGAATGGAGGGAGAATGGTGAGTTAGAGGGGGGAGAATTTTTTTTTTAATTTTTAAACCCCTCAAGTCACGCCAGGATTGGAAATATCTGACAGCAAGGTAAAGGGAGTGTCTAGGTCTTTGTCTACACAGGGTGGGGTGGTGGAATATGTTATAGACAGCTTCAAGAATACTTAAATGCTGTTTAGATCTGGCCCTGTGCAAGACGGAGAAAC
>CM042175.1:3517388-3524015 GCA_023376005.1 Doryteuthis pealeii
AGTAAGAAAAAGAGAGTAAGAGTGGGAGAGAGGGGGAGAGGGGGAGGGAGTGTGAGAGAAATAGAGTAAAGTAGAGAGAATTATATGAGAGCAAGAGTAAAAAAGAGAGAAAAGGGCAAGGAGCTTAAAGTTAGAGAGAGAGGGAGAGAGAGAGAGAGAGAGAGAGAGAGAGAAGGGGGATATATATGATATAAAAAAAATCCTTCCTAATTTCCATTGCTGGCTTACCGTCAACGGTTAATATTCATATTGTTTGAATAAGTGAATTCGTCTGGTGACGAATTTGGAATATGTCTTTCTTTTTCTAAATCTGTCACAATAATTGGTGAGCACTTGTTGATTATATATGAGAGTTAGAATAAAAAAAGAAAACAAAAGGCAAGGTGAATTTAATGAGGAGGGTAAGTTATTACGATTAAGATAAGGAGAGTAAGGAGAAGTAGATAAGGAGAGTAAGGTTGGGAGAGTAAGAAAAGGAGAGTAAGATAAGAAGTTTAAGAGCAAAGTAGGGAAAGTGAAGATAGGCAGAGTGAAGTAAGGAGAGCAAGTGTCATACTAGACAAAACATGACCCGTTGGGTCACCCATTCAGCTCTTGGTAGATAATTGGGATTAGGGAAAATTATTATTATTATTATTATTATTATTATTATTGAGTTTTCACATCGGCATTAGCTGATGGTCTTTTACTGGAGTCTGAGTGACAGCAAGTCTCCTCAGGTCTCCAGGACTCTTCTGAGTATTCTGGCAGATTGCAGCAGTGCAGTGTTCTGACTGGTTTCAATCCTTCCTCTGATATCCAAACTTTCCAAACCCTTTTCTAATCCTTTTGGGACTGTTCCAAGTGCATCAAGTACAATTGGTATCACTTTCACTTTCATATTCCATAACTTTTTCAGTTCTCTGGCAAGGTCCAGATATTTGTCCATTTTATCATTTTCATTTAGCTTCACCCTGTGATCTGCTGGAACTGCAAAATCCACCAGTTGACAAGTTCTTTTTTTTTTTCATTTATCAACACTAGGTCTGGTCTTCTTGCTGGGATAAGGTGATCCGTTTTTATTTCAAAGTCCCAGAGAATTCTATGCGTTTCGTTCTCAAGAACAGATTCTGGTTTATTATTATTATTATTATCATTATTATTATTATTATTATTATTATTATTATTATTTTCACTCTTTTTGAGTTTTTCACACCAGCGTTAGCTGATTGTATTTCACTAGAGTCTGAGTGGCAACAAGTCTCCTCAGGTCTCCAGGACTCTTCTGAGTATTCTAGCTGATATTATCACTTGCGAGATATTCTGCGTTTCGATAAAATAATTAAATGAATGAATATAAAAGTGCTCAATACGTTTGTAGAACAGGTTTAGTAAACTGGTATAATCAGACATTCTGACTATACCATTTTACTATATATATATATATATATATATATATATATTATATATATGCAATTCCAAACCAATTCCTTGGTTTGAGAATCGCATGGGCGAGAAACTGTCAATAATCAAGCGCCCATTGACTTCATGTCCAGGCTACCCTAGCTTGGACATGAAGTCAACGAGCGATTCTATTCTTTATACAAATAATTTTTATACAATTATATGGTTTCAAATCACAATTCTTACAACCATTTTTTTTCTTTCTTTGCTATTTGTTTACTGTCGTATGCGAGTTCTTATGGGAGTTATGAGGAATTAAGAGGCATTCGTATAGAATTCCCACATATTTAAGTCTTTTCTTATTTGAGTAACTCGACTGGTATCTTATTTCTATAGTCTGTTTCTTCTTTTCTTCTAACTGGTCTGGTCTTAAGATGCTGTTCTGACTTTAAGATGCTGGTTCGCCATTAGTTAGAGACAACACGAGGCTTATTTTTTGTAATGACATTTCTTTATTTAGAATGAGACTTCTCAACCGCGGTGGAGTCGAAACCGGTATATTTGATACTATTAATGATCTGTTTGTTTTGATAGAAATTAAAAATAAAATAAGGGTATTATTAGTAAGCAAAATAAAAAAATATCTCATATTCGAGAGAACAGGCTTCTTCAGACTGCTATATTTTCTTACAAATATAGAAGCCGGTTTTTCCTATCTCCGTTGTAAAGGGGTTAAATTACTGATTTTTATTAAAACCCAATTAGTCAGTCCTGTTTCTGAATATTAGCTTTCCTCTATGTTGGCAAGACCTCTTCCCCCTTCCTTTCTTGACCCATATAATCTATCACTATCATCTCAAGGGTGGAGAGCCTTGTGCATAGTCATTAATTTTCTCGTCCTTTGGTCAATCTGTCTTAGTTCTTCTTTTGTCCATTTTAAGAATGGTCCTGAATATCTTATAATGGGGACAGCCCAGGTATTATTATTATTATTATTATTATTATTATTATTACTCTTTTTGAGTTTTTCACACCAGTGTAAGCTGATGGTATTTCACTGGAGTCTGAGTGGCAACAATTCTCCACAGATCTCCAGGACTCTCCTGGGTATTCAAGCCGATATTATCACTTGCGAGATATTCTGCATTTGCAACAGATGGAAATTAAAAATAAAATAAGGGTATTATTAGTAAGCAAAATAAAAAAATATCTCATATTCGAGAGAACAGGCTTCTTCAGACTGCTATATTTTCTTACAAATATAGAAACCAGTTTTTCCTTTCTCCGTTGCAAAGGGGTTAAATTACTGATTTTTATTAAAACCCAATTAGTCAGTCCTGTTTCTGAATATTAGCTTCACATGTGTATAGAATTTCATCATGCTCACTGATATGAATACGATTCTCATGACATTGTAAAAAAATTAAAAAAATAATGATAGAAATAAAAGAACAGAATTATTATTCGCTTTGAAAATTGAAAATTATTTTTAATGTGATGGAACAATTATCCAAATAATTTAATGAAATAAATATCAAAGTCATTATCAAAACGAAAAATGAAACAAAAACAAAAAACAAACAACGAAACGAACGAACAGTGTCCTTTTATCAAAAAAACACTTCCGGTCGGGTTTTTGTTTTGTTTTTTGTTTTGGTTTTCATTTTTTCGTTTTGATATGATTTGATATTTTTATTCATTAAATATTCTGGATAATTGTTCCATCACATTAAAAGATATATTTTCATTTCAAGCCGAATAATAATTCTGTTCTTTAATTTCTATCATATTTTTTTTAATTTTTTAGCAATGTCATGAGATCGTATTCTTATCAGTAGCATGATGAAATTCTATATCACATGTGAAGTAATATTGCAGAAACAGGAACTGACTATTTGGGTTTAATAAAAAATCAGTAAATTTTAACCCCTTTGCAACGGAGAAAGGGAAAACTGTTTTATATTTGTAAGAAAATAGTGCAGTCTGAAGAAGCCCTGTTCTCCTCGATATGAGATATTTTTTATTTTGCTTACTAATAATACCCATTTTTTTTTTTTTTTTTTTTTTTTTTATTTTTTTTTTTTTTTTTTTATTTTTTTTTTTTTTTTTTTAAAATTATTTTTTTTTTTTTTTTTTTTTTTTTTTTTTTTTTTTTTTTTTTTTTTTTTTAAATTTTTTTTTTTTTTTTTTTTTTTTTTTTTAATTTTTTTTTTTTTTTTTTTTTTTTTTTTTTTTTTTTTTTTTTATTTTTTTTTTTTTTTTTTTATTTTTTTTTTTTTTTTTTTATTTTTTTTTTAAATTATGTTTTTTATTTTTTTATTTTTTTTTTTTTTTTTTTTTTTTTTTTTTTTTTTTTTTTTTAATTTTTTTTTTTTTTTTTTTTTTTTTTTTTTTTTTTTTTTTTTTTTTTTTTTTTTTATTTTTTTTTTTTTTTTTTTTTTTTTTTTTTTTATTTATTTTAATTTCCATCTGTTTTGCAAATGCAAGAATATTCTCGCAAGTGATAATATCGGCCTTGAATACCAGGAAGAGTCCTGGAGATCTGTTGGAGCATTGTTGCACTCAGATCGTGAAATACATCAGCTTACACTGGTGTGGAAAAACTCAAAAAGAGTAATATAATAATAATATAATAATAATAATAATACCTGGGTCTGTCCCCATTATAGATATTCAGGACCATTCTTAAAATGGACAAAAGAAGAACTAAGACAGATTGACCCAAAGGACGAGTAAATTAATGACCTATGCACAAGGCTCTTCCACCTTGAGATGATAGTGGGATAGATATATGGGGTCAAGAAAAGGAAGGGGGAAGAGGGTTTGCCAACATAGAGGAAGCTAAATATTCAAACAGACTGACTAATTGGGTTTTTATAAAATAGTAATTTAACCCCTTTAAAACAGGAGATAAGGAAAAACCGGCTTCTATATTTGTAAGAAAATATAGCAGTCTGAAAGAAGCCTGTTCTCTCGAATTGAAGATATTTTTTTATTTTGCTTACTAATAATACCCTTATTTTATTTTTAAATTTCTATCAAAACAACAGATCATTAATAGTTCGAAATATACCGTTTCGAACTCCACCGCGGTTTGAGAAATCTCATTCTAAATAAAGAAATGTCATTACAAAAATAAGCGCTCGTGTTGTCTCTAACTATGCGACCAGCATCTTAAGTCAGAGACAGCATCTAAGACCAGACCAGTAGAAGAAAAGAAGAAACAGACCTATAGAATAAGAATACAGTGAGTTACTCAAATAGAAAGAACTTAAATATGTGGGAATTCTATACGAATGGCCTCTTAAATTCTCATAATCCCATAAGAACTCAGCACGAACAGTAAACAAATAGCAAAGAAACGAAAAAAAATGGTTGTAAGAATTGTGATTTGAACCATGAATAATTTATAAAAATTTTTGTATATAGAATAGAATCGCTTCGTTGACTCATCATGTTCCAAGCAGGGGTAGCCTGGACATGAAGTCAAATGCGCTTGATTAATCTGGACAGTTTTCCGCCCATTGGCGATTCTCAAAACCAAGGAATTGGTTGTGGGAATGCATATATAGTATATATATATATATAATATATACTATATATATATATATAAAATGGTATAGTCAGAAATGTCTGAATTATACCAGTTTTTACTAAACGTTCTACAAAACGTATTGAACGGCACTTTTATATTCATTCATTTAATTATTTTATCGAACGCGAATATCTCGCAAGTGATAATATCAGCTAGACATACTCAGAAGAGTCCTGGAGACCCTGAGGAGACTTTGTTGGCCATCAAGACTCTAGTGAAATACAATCAGCTAACGCTGGTGTGAAAAACTCAAAAAGAGTGAAAAATAAATAATAATATAATAATAATAATATAATAATGATAATAATAATAATAATAAACAGATTGTCTTGAGAGACGAACGCATAGAAATTCTCTGACTTTGAATAAAACGGATCACCTTATCCCAGCAAGAAGACAGACTAGTGGTTGATAAATGAAAAAAAAAAAGAATTGTCAACTGGTGGATTTTGCAGTTCCAGCAGATCACAGGGTGAAGCTAAATGAAAATGATAAATGGGACAAATATCTGGAACCCTGCCAGAGAACTGAAAACAGTTTATGGAATGAAAGTGAAACATAGTGATAGCCAATTGTACTTGATGGCACTTGGAACGTCAAAAGGATTAGAAACAGGGTTTGGAAGTTTGGATTCAGAGGGAAGGATGAAACAGTCAGAACACTGCAACTGCTGCAGTCTGCCAGATACTCAGAAGAATCCTGGAGCTGAGGCGACTTGCTGTCATCAGCTCCAGTAAAAGACCATCAGCTAATGCCGATGTGAAAACTCAATAATAATAATAATAATAATAATAATAATAATTTTCCCTATCCCAATTATCTACCAGGCTGAATGGGTGACCCAACGGGTATGTTTTGTCCTAGTATGCACTTGGCCTCCTTACTTCTCTGCTATCTCACTTTCCTACTTTGCTCTTAAACTTCTTACTACTCTCCTTTTACCTCCAACCTTCCTCTCCTTATCTACTTCTCCTTACTCTCCTTACTTAATCGTAATAACTTACCCTCCTCATTGAATTCACCTTGCCCTTTGTTTCTTTTTTATCTAACTCTCTATATACATACAAGTGCTCACCAATTATTGTGACAGATTTAAAGAAAAGAAAGACATATCCAAAATTCGTCACCAGACGAAATTCACTTATTCAAACAATATGAAATTAACCGTTGACGGTAAGCAGGCATGAATTGGAAAGGATTTTTTTATATCATATATATCCCCTTCTTCCTCTCTCTCTCTCTCTCTCTCTCCCTCTTCTCTAACTTTTTAAGCTCTTGCCCTTTTCCTCTTTTTTACTCTTGCTCTCATATAATTCTCTCTGACTTTACTCTATTCTCTCACACTCCCTCCCCCTCTCCCCTCTCTCCCACTCTTATTTTTTCTTACTTTGTTCGCTTACTCTCCAATATCTAATTCGCCTACTTTACTCTCTCGTAATAACTTAACGCTAGAAACCACAAGGTCCTAGTTCGATACCGGCCCCTCGCCAATCAGGTATGAGTACACAGGGATCCTGTGCTGTAATAAGGAGCTGATGTAGGCGTGGCGTCCATCTCAGATGCCTAAAACAATCTCCTTGGTTAGCGCTATGAAAGGGGATAGACTCCTCGCTGCCGTGGCCGATCACGACTTTAGGCCCCCCCTGTTT
>CM042175.1:3524115-3534115 GCA_023376005.1 Doryteuthis pealeii
CTCGCCAACTCGCGTATGAGTAGCACAGAAGGAAATTGTGCGGTTAAAAGTGAGGAAAGCTGCATGGTAAGATGTAGCGCCCCACCTCAGACGTTAAAATAATCTCCTTGGTCTAGCGCTATTGAGAAGGGGATATACTCCCTCGCTGATTGGCTGATACCGACATTAGGCCGCCCGACGACTTAATATATACACATTCACTATCACTAGATCTTGCTTTTTGAGCAAAAATAATGAAGATTTGATTTATATTCGTGAGGATGATTTAAAAAAAAAAGAATAATAGCATGCATTTGTTTTTTTAATTTGATATCTTAAATAGGAGACACTGATTTTTGTGCTTGTGTACTTTTTTTCTGAAAAAAGACCTTGAGCAAGGTCCTTTTTTATGTAGAGATTTCAATGGGGCATCCTGTGAACTCGGGAATCAGTAAAAATGGATCTGCACCTCCCATCTACCCAGTTGAAACCAGGTAGTCGCTTCTAGTATATTATATATACTACAAGGTTCCTGGTTCGATACCGACTCAGCGTATGAGTAGCACAGGGATCTGTGCGGTAAAGTAAGTAGCTGATGGTAGGTGTGGGGCTCCACCTCAGATGCTAAAATAACCTCCTTGGTCTAGCGCTATTGAAAAGCGGATAGACTCCCTCGCTGACTGGCTGATACCGACTTTAGGCCACCCCGTCGACTTTACTTTTTACTGAGTCTAATGTTGGATTTACCAACAGGAGATCTATACACCTAGAATGGCTACTAGAATCATAATGCAGCCATTCAAAATGGATTTAGCCTAATCTTGCTACAAACTCTAACATCATATTATAATGGAGATTCGGTGTCTGTCTGTAACCGAAACTAAGTCACCGGTTACATCACAATATCCCCTGGAATTGCGTAAGTTTATCAATGAGTATTTTAATTTATAGTCAAAATCATTAATACATTTCTACAACTGAGACATCACCCTTCTCTAATATTGGATTTCTCTGCTGCAAGTACACTGTTGTTCTAGGGTTTCAAGGAATACAGCATACTTTTTATTACTGAGACTACACATTTCTGTAATATTCTTATAAGAATCCAGTCGTAGTCCTTGAAATTCTGGTACACTCTTATTCTACCTAGGATTTCAAGGAATACAACAGACTTTCTTCTATTGAGACTACACAATTTTCTACCATTGGATTTACCAACAAAAGATCTAAACACCTAAGATGGCAACCAGAATTGTAAAAAAGTGAAAATTGTAAGTTTTAAATAAAACCGAAACTTGTCTACCAGCTTGTCTTTCTCTTTCTCTTTCTCTTTCTCTTTCTCTTTCTCTTCTTTTTTAAGCTCACAGAATGTAATGACGAAAGGGAAAGCACGTGTACTTTTAACCTTATTTATTAACATGCAACAACAACAACAGTCGATACAACAAGTACTTAGAGACAGTACTTACAGTTCAGTTGTTACTCTCTCACTGAGGGAAAGTTCCTTCAGTCACAAGGGACTGAGACAAAAGCTCGTTTCTATGAGGCTCGCACGTTCATACCAAAACCGAGGAGACATTTTTTATTTCTTTTTCGCCACCTCACAAGGGACATTAACTCTTACTGCTTCCTGTCCCCAAAACGCACAGGAGAGTTGAGGTCCCTACAGCACTATCGGAAGTCACCCACAACTCCACTCCAACCTCTCGACACCTCTTACTCAGAGTGGGCATAATAGTGTACCACATTCCTTCTTCCCCCAACCACATTCTTTTGCCTGCCAGGGACAATTTCGCAGGCCAGGCATCTAGAACACTTTGAGTCAGATAAGTTCGACTCGTTACTATAAAAAGTTCTATCCAAATGTTTCGAAAGAGAATTTCGCGCTTCTGCCCAGTATTTCAAGGACTACAACTGGATTCTCTGCTATAACGAGTACATTCTTGTTTAACCTAGAATTTCAAGGACTAGGACTGGATTCTCAGTTACAAGTACACTCTTGTTTTCAAGGAATACAACATACATTCTACTATTTAGACTCGACCCTTTTCTATTACTGGATTTATCAATAGCCGATGAATGTAAGTTCTTGTTGGTCAACCAACATTAGTGTGTCTATGTGTAGGATTGGTTGGTTGGTTGGGTTTTATGGCATGTCAACGCATTGGGTTATTTTATACCGAAGACATTTCAAGGATTCCAAGGACTACTACTTGATTCTCTGCTACAAGGAGCTACACTCTTGTTCTACCTAGGATTTCAAGGAATACAACAGACTTTCTACTATGGGGACTACACCCTTCTCTAATGTTGGATTTACCAAAAGGAGATCTGAACACCTAAAATGGCTACTAGAATCATAATGCAGCCAATCAAAATGGATTTAGCCCAATCTTACTACAAGCTCTAATATCATATTATAATGGAGATTCGGTGTCTGTCTGTAACCGAAACTAAGTCACTGCTTACATTACAATATCCCCTGGAATTGCGTAAGTTTATCAATGAGTATTTTAATTTATATTCAAAATCATTAATACATTTCTACTACTGAGCCTATACCCTTCTCTAATATTGGATTTCTCTGCTGCAGGAACACTCTTGTTCTACCTAGAATTTCAAGGAATACAATAGACTTTTTATTACTGAGACTACACACTTCTCTAATAATCTTCTAAGGATCCTGTCGTAGTCCTTGAAATCCTAGGTAGAACAAGAGTGTACTTGTAGCAGAGAATCCAGTCATAGTCCTTAAAATTCTGGTACACTCTTATTCTACCTAGGATTTCAAGGAATACAACAGACTTTCTTCTATTGAGACTACACCCTTCTCTAATATTGAATTTACCAAAAGGAGATCTAAACACCTAAGACGGCAACCAGAATCATAACAAGAGAATGATAAAAGAAAAAGAAAGAAAGAACAAATAAAAGGTAACCATGGTTTGGTTGGTTTTACGGCATATCAACCTCGGTGGGTCATTTAATGCCGACAAAGTTGTTAAATAAATTCATTCTTAATGCATAATACAATTTTGTTTATAAACTCATGTTTTTCTATTCAACCCATATATGGAACCCTAATAGGTACTACCACTCCGGGTCAGAGTGGACCAGGGAGCAATGGTGATGAAGGAGTGCTCCACATTCCCGAAACCTCCGGAACTGGAAACTCACCATCAGATAGAGTTTAACGTCATTCCCAGGACATGTAGACCCTCAGTCACCGCCTCCTAGCACCCATATGATAAAAAGGGGTTGGGGCTTGCCATAAGGGCAATAGGGTTAGAAAAATCATATAGGTGCTAGGGCTTGACTGAGACTTCACCCTTCTCTAATGTTGGATTTCTCTGCTACAAGTACACTCTTGTTCTACCTAGGATTTCAAGGAATACCACAGACCTTCTACTACTGAGACTACACTATTCTCTAATATTGGATTTACCAACAGGAGATCTAAACACCTAAGACCATAACAAGTTCTATGTAAAAGTTCCGAAACAGAATTTGGCGCTTCTTTGAGGAATCTGACGTACGGATTTCGCAAAGAAGCAACGGCAAGATGGCAGGCATTTTGAAACTTTAGATTAGGACGTTTAACACTGAAGAGTCTGGAGAGACACAACAGACAATGGTTGTTAATCTGTTTTCGGTAATCCATGGCGGTTAATCTTTGGGATTTGGAGTGAAACCAAAAGTGGCACCATGAATTGAGGCAGATTAGAGTTGGCTGTTATTTTGCTTAAGAGGAGATCTTAACGTCTTCGGAAAATCTTGAGTGTTCGCGTTGATGGAACTGCCAAAGAATGACACGAAAGCCAAAAGAAAAAGAAAAGAAGAAAAAAAAAGGAAGTACTGATTTTAAAACTATGTTTATTGTACATCCGAAACTGCTGTCGCACACAAATGCACATACGCAGACAGATACACAGACACACATCTATATATATATATATATATATATATATATATATATATATATATATAAAATAATAAAATTCAAAGGCAATACAATGCGTAAAAATAAAGACAAAAAGATGTTTTATGTCTAATCGATTTCAAAGCAAAGCTTTATCATCAGAGTTTTTTTCTGAAAAAAACTCTGATGATAAAGCTTTGCTTTGAAATCGATTAGACATATAAAACATCTTTTTGTCTTTATTTTTTACGCATTGTATTGCCTTCGAATTTTATTATTTTATAACATACTTAACAATGCTTCAAGCAAATTACCAATTACTTATATATATATATATATATATATATATATATATATATATATATATATATATATAAAATGTTGTTCTGGTTCCAACGGGAGAAAATTTAATATTTTATAAAAAGAAGAAGGTCCGCAAAATGTATGTTCTCAGAAAATGTTTTTTTATTTTTTATCTTACATACGCGACACGTGTTTCTGATCTGTTGTCTTCTTCAGGCATTGAGTTATTAATTTGGCAGAATATGTCCGATATTTGATAGGTTGTGCGTGTTTCTGCAATTTTTCTATTATAATAGAAAAGTTGCAGAAACACACACAACCTATCAAATATATATATATATATATATATATATATATATATATATATATATATATATATATATATATGTAGAATTAAACAAAACACATATCCTGTTTAATAATTTTATTTTTGATCTTTTCGAGTTTTCTGGCCAACTTTTTAATATTTGGGTGGAATTCGTGGATAATGTTCTCTAGGAGATTTGCAGTCTCCCAGAAAATGAAAATACATACATTGGATTCACCTCAACCACATTGTCACGTCGTCTAAACTTCCATTTAACAGATAATAGCTCCATTTCACAACACCTAAAATTACATTCATGCCCCCACTCTAATTATCGAAATATTCTAAAATACACACATTCTGCACAAAGAAGAAAAAAATAGACAAAAACTCCAAATAGTAGAAGCTTTATACATAAAACAAAACAAACCATCCTTAAACAAAATTAATTTCCAATGCAGTACACACATTCTAAAATGCCTATAACACCTTTCTCACCAATTCTTCTCCTTCCATAATATAATTTAAAAAAAACTGGAACACATCATATATATATATATATATATATATATATATATATATATATATATATATATATGTTTTATTCATTCTTGATGGGTATTCAATTAAAAAAATACTCATCCTTTTCAATACATTTTTTTCTATTTATCCCATAGATGGGACCCTAACAGGTACTACCACTCCGGGTTAGACCTGTGAGTATAATAATATCAACCCGGGTAGGATTATTTTATGCCCAAGACATATTGTTTTATCTATCATTGATTAGAAACGGCTACCCAACATTGACTGGTTAGGGGGAGAAAAAAGAAGAAAAAAAGAAAAAACAAAACTAGCGTATTGTTTTGTTTATTTTTGAGATTTACAAATGCTGGACATTTTTTTTAGTAGAATTTCTATGTACATCTTAATTTTTAAGTATCTTCGAATAGAAATCAAAGATTTATAACTTTTGCACAAAAAGCAAGAACCGGTGATATTCAATGTGTATATATATTTACTTTGTCGTCAATTGTTTTGCTTTCGTAGTTTCATCCGGACACATACACACACACGCGCGCACGCATACACATACACACACGCACGAACGCACGCACGCACTCACGCCGACTGCCCTTTATATATGTATAGATGGGTATTCGAAAACATTTTTAATAACATTTCTTGCATACCACAATAAAGATGAGGACAACAGTCCGAAACATTAAGTTTTGACGTGTCATAAAATCCAACAAAACCAGCCAAACAACCAGAAAATCATCATCATCATCATCATCATCATCAATGGTTAGGAAGCTAAATCAGCAGACATTTGTTAAGAGTTCGATTCTCACTGAGGCACCCCATACTTCTGGCTTTGTGCCACTATCTAAGCTAAGCTTAGTAAATAACTATTCAAAAACATTTTTAAATACATTTTTTTTACATACTACAATAAGGATGAGGACAACAGCCCGAAACATTAAAATTTGACTGCCAACCAGTCAGCAAATCATTTTGGGCACCTCATGTGGCCTAATGGTTAGGAAGCTAAATAAGCAGACCATTGTTAGTGAGTTCGATTCTCACTGGGGCGCCCCATAATTCTGGCCTTGTGCCACTATCTAAGCTATTCGAAAACATTTTAAACGCGTTTTTTTACATACCACCATAAAGATGAGGACAACAGTAAGACCCCCCCCCAATGGGGCCACCTGTTGGCCGTGGGTGGTGACCCGTGATGCTCAAGGATAGAATCCAGGTGGATGAGCAGTCTATGACGTGCAATACTCCACTTTGGCCCTATCTTGGGCTAGACGGGCGGTCGGAGAGGCCCCCTCCGATCAATCGGCTGGTTACGTCAAGCCCTAGCACCTATATGATTGCCCATACCCTATTGCCCTTATGACAAGCCCCAATCCCTTTTTATCATATGGGTGCTAGAAGGCGGTGACTGAGGGTCTACATGTCATGGGAATGACGTTAAAGTCTATCTAACATTAAGTTTTGACATGCCGTAAAATCCAGCCAACCAACCAGCCAACCAACCAGCCAACCAACCAACAAGCAAATGATCCTCCTCCTCCTCCTCCTCCTCCTCCTCCTCATCATCATCATCATCATCATCATCATCATCATCATCAATTTCCTTAATTAGGTTGTATTCAATCTCTCCACCAAAATAATGCCATAGACAATAGTGCTCCTAATTCACAGACCACCTTTGATAAAGAAAAAAAAACAACAAAAAAACAAAAACGAAAAATAAAAAAAATTACCCAGAATGCATCAAAGGAAATAATTACGATTCCCGTTCTCCCGTTATCATTGGTCGATTTGGAAATTATTGCCAATTAACGGTTCCTTCGCTCTTAGAGATGGATATCTCTCTGCGAGTGGCTTCCGGCAAGAAAAACCGATGCTATGGCCAATAAATATTGTTTTTATGAACCGTTCCAAAAAGGTGAGATTGTTTTGAGCGCACAAGCTGGCACGAACCCTGCATTGTTAATTTGAACGATGTCTGTACAGAAATGTGCCCCCCAGCAAGGGACATGAGTTAGTGAATGAGTTAAGGAGTGATGATATATGTTGTTGATATAAATATGTTTATTCAACTGTTGTATCGAATGTTTTAATGAAATGGATATTAGTAATTGGGAAGAGGTTGTTTGGGTTTTTAGATATAGAAAAAAAAACGGATTCATGTAGAGGTAATGTTTTTATAGTCAGATAGAGTAATTTTATATGAATGTAAGATAATAGTAAAATTATTGTCCAATGTATTTTTATAGTAAAAATCATTTCAAGTGCATTTTTATAGTAAAAATAATTTCCAATGCATTTTTATAGTAGAAATAATTTCCAATGCATTTTTATAGTAGAAATAATTTCCAATGCATTTTTATAGTAGAAATAATTTCCAATGCATTTTTATAATAAAATCAATTCCAATGCATTTTTATAGTAAAAATCTTTTCCAATGCATTTTTATAGTAAAAAATCAATTCCAATGCATTTTTATAGTAAAAATCATTTCCAATGCATTTTATAGTAAAAATCAATTCCAATGCATTTTTATAGTAAAAATCTTTTCCAATGCATTTTATAAGTAAAAATCAATTCCAATGCATTTTTATAGTAAAAATCTTTTCCAATGCATTTTTATAGTAAAAATCAATTCCAATGCATTTTTATAGTAAAAATCAATTCCAATGCATTTTTATAGTAAAAATCATTTCCAATGCATTTTTATAGTAAAAATCATTTCAAGTGCATTTTTATAGTAAAAATAATTTCCAATGCATTTTTATAGTAAAAATCATTTCCAATGCATTTTTATAGTAAAAATCAATTCCAATGCATTTTTATAATAAAAATCAATTCCAATGCATTTTTATAGTAAAAATCATTTCCAATGCATTTTTATAGTAAAAATCATTTCCAATGCATTTTTATAGTACAAATCAATTCCAATGCATTTTTATAGTAAAAATCTTTTCCAATGCATTTTTATAATAAAAATCATTTCCAATGCATTTTTATAGTAAAAATAATTTCCGATGCATTTTTATAGTAAAAATCATTTCCAATGTATTTTTATAGTAGAAATAATTTCGAATGCATTTTTATAGTAAAAATCATGGTCCCATGCATTTTTATAATAAAAATCATTTCCAATGCATTTTTATAGTAAAAATCATTGTCCATTGCATTTTTATAGTAAAAATCATTGTCTAATGTATTTTTATAGTAAAAATCATTTCCAATGCATTTTTATAGTAAAAATCATTTCCAATGTATTTTTATAATAAAAATTATTTGCAATACATTTTTAAAGTAAAAATCAATCCCAATGCATTTTTATAGTAAAAATCATTGTCCAATGCATTTTTATAGTAAAAATCATTTCCAATGCATTTTCATAATAAAAATCATTGTCCAATGCATTTTTATAGTAAAAATCATTGTCCAATGCATTTTTATAGTAGAAAACATTGTCCAATGCATTTTTATTGTAAAAATCAATCCCAATGCATTTTTATTGTAAAAATCATTTCCAATGCATTTTTATAGTAAAATCACTGCCAATGCATTTTTATAGTAGAAATAATTTCCAATGCATTTTTATAGTAAAAATCAGTTCCAATGCATTTTTATAGTAAAGAAGTTTCCCGAGGTCGACAAAAGCACATGAAGAAGGCCGGACGGAACATCAGCCGAAATGTTGTTATTCTTTACTTCCTATTTTAACTAAATTGTTAAATTAGGAAAATTTAGCAATGAAATACGGAAGTGATAGAAGAGTAAGTTTCAGTTGTTCGATTTTTCGATTATCTAATTATCATATAATAATTATATAATTATAATAGATTCTAGTTTAACGCTAACAGAAAAAGAAGAACTGGCAGTTGTGTCCACTGATCGTGGATTTTAATGATTCAATACAAAGAATTGTCTCTTTAAGCTTTTTGGATTTCTATAAAAAAACAACATGTGTCGATATCTAAAAAAGAGCTGGCCATTTTATTGCAATTTTCCACCTCATATTTATGTGAACTGGGATTTTCAACCCTCGCAACAATTAAGTGTAAAAAGAGAGGAACTCTTCAATGCATTGATGAGGAAATGAGAGTTTGTCTCTCAAACATAAGACCAAACATTGAAAAAATCGCAAGGTCTCATCAAGCTCATGTTTCTCATTAACATATGAATTAATAAACTTCATAGAGTTATGTTATTATTAATTAAATTATTTTATTAATTAAATAATAATTAGAATTATTATTATTATCTGCGTCATTCGGACTATTGTCCCCATCTTCACTGTTATTTGTACAACGTTTCGGCCGATATACCCTCCGGCCTTCTTCGGGTATTTCTCGTCGAACTCGGGAACCTTCTCGGACCCGGGAACCTTCTTTTCGAACTTGGGATCTTTCTTGTCGTAATCGGGAGCCATCACGGAACTTTGAACCTAACCCTTTATTTATTCCACGGGGGTATCCTGTTCTCATTCCGCTAACCATAGCTGGGGTAGGAGTTGTGTTAATTAATTATTTTTCTAACTGCTTTCACTCAGGATTGAATTCGGGTTCCAGAGATAACTGTCACTTAGAACTGTCGTAACCTAACTGGCTTATCCACTCGGCCATGTGTCCAATTGGACATATATCGTCCGAAACGTTGTACAAATAACAATGAAGATGAGGACAATAGTCCGAATAACGCAGATAATACTAATCTTCAAGCCTCATCTCAAACATTTAGAGAAATACTCTTCATTGTACAAATAACAATGAAGATGAGGACAATAGTCCGAATAACGCAGATAATACTAATCTTCAAGCCTCATCTCAAACATTCAGAGAAATAGAATTATTATGTTTCAAATATTTTTTATCTGCATTCTTATTTAGTTTCATTAGCCTTTCTAATTTTGTATGATATTTTATTACATTAAAACTTACGTGCTTACAATCGGAGGGTGC
>CM042175.1:3536615-3539115 GCA_023376005.1 Doryteuthis pealeii
TTACTTTTTGATTCACCTATGTGGAGAAGTAGGGATGTGATCCACAGAGGACCAGCTTCATTTTGATGTATGATACATGTTCCTGTGTTGGTAATTATACCTGTCCTAAACAAAATGGCATTAATTTTTGACTATCACCATTGTGGAGAAGTAGGGATGTGAATCACAGAGGACCAGCTTCATTTTATGTATGATACATGTTCCTGTGTTGGTAATTATACCTGTCCTAAACAAAATGGCATTACATTTTGACTCACCTATGTGGAGAAGTAGGGATGTGATCCACAGAGGACCAGCTTCATTTTGATGTATGATACATGTTCCTGTGTTGGTAATTATAACTGTCCTAAACAAAATGGCATTACTTTTTGATTCACCTATGTGGAGAAGTAGGGATGTGATCTACAGAGGACCAGCTTCATTTTGATGTATGATACATGTTCCTGTGTTGGTAATTATAACTGTCCTAAACAAAATGGCATTACATTTTGACTCACCTATGTGGAGAAGTAGGGATGTGATCTACAGAGGACCAGCTTCATTTTGATGTATGATACATGTTCCTGTGTTGGTAATTATAACTGTCCTAAACAAAATGGCATTACTTTTTGATTCACCTATGTGGAGAAGTAGGGATGTGATCCACAGAGGACCAGCTTCATTTTGATGTATGATACATGTTCCTGTGTTGGTAATTATAACTGTCCTAAACAAAATGGCATTACATTTTGACTCACCTATGTGGAGAAGTAGGGATGTGATCTACAGAGGACCAGCTTCATTTTGATGTATGATACATGTTGCTGTGTTGGTAATTATACCTGTCCTAAACAAAATGGCATTACTTTTTGATTCACCTATGTGGAGAAGTAGGGATGTGATCCACAGAGGACCAGCTTCATTTTGATGTATGATACATGTTCCTGTGTTGGTAATTATAACTGTCCTAAACAAAATGGCATTACATTTTGACTCACCTATGTGGAGAAGTAGGGATGTAATCTACAGAGGACCAGCTTCATTTTGATGTATGATACATGTTCCTGTGTTGGTAATTATACCTGTCCTAAACAAAATGGCATTACTTTTTTACTCACTTATGTGGAGAAGTAGGGATGTAATCTACAGAGGACCAGCTTCATTTTGATGTATGATACATGTTCCTTTGTTGGTAATTATACCTGTCCTAAACAAAATGGTATTACTTTTTTACTCACTTATGTGGAGAAGTAGGGATGTAATCTACAGAGGACCAGCTTCATTTTGATGTATGATACATGTTCCTGTGTTGGTAATCATACCTGTCCTAAACAAAATGGTATTACTTTTTGATTAACCCTCGTATGAAATGATAGAATTTCTTTTCAACAAAAGAATTCAAGTCTCTTGTCTTTTGTACGAAAATCAACGATTAACAAAGGCGACTCAAAAAGAAGAAAAAAGATTTTGACGTAATTGTTTTTTTTTTCTTTCTACTTTTAAATATTGAATGAATATTTTGTGTGTAAATTTTTTATATACCTTTTTAAAAAAAAAACAACTTTTCCTAAATGAATTTTCCGAATGCGTTTCCAGGTGTTTCGGAACGAGATTAAGAAAATACAATCAACTGGAAATGAATCAGCTTCGTTTGTGATTTAATTTCAATTAATTCTTTTTATATAATTTTATTTCACTTTATTCTATTTTATTCTTATTTATATATTTGATTATTTTTTGTTTTGCAAGAAATAATCTTTTTTGTTTATTCTGTGATTGGATGGAAGACGCGAACGCTGAAATTATGATGCGTTTCCGTTCGAATGTCGTTGGAAGCATTTCTTTTACATGGTATGGACAAAAATGGCCACACACGTACACACGTACACACACACGCACACACACACATACACATACACACGCATACAAGTGCACTCACGCATACACATATGCATATACATACGCACATACACACGGAGTATTTCTAATTTTACTGATGACTGGCAATTAAATTGTCAATGGATAGATGTAGAAAATATAAAAATTCAAGTTCTCTCTTTCTCCCCCCTCTCTCTCTATCTCTCTCTCTCTCTCTCTGTCTCTCTCTTTGTCTCTCTCTCTCACACACACACACCTAAACGAATACACACATACACATTCACACATTGATATATATATTACACAGAAACATGGATGCACACATATGTACACACTCAAACACGCGTACACTCAGAAACATCTCTCTCTCTCTCTCTCTCTCTCTTTCTCTCTCTCTCTCTCTCTCACACACACACACATACATACACGAATACACACATGCACATTCACACATTGATATTGTATATTACACAGAAACTTGGACGCACACATATGTACACACACAAACAACGCATACACTCAGAAACATCTCTCTCTCCCTCCCCTCTCTCTCTCTCTCTCTCTCACACACACACACACGCACACACCACACACACATACACACAGACACGAATACACACATACACATTCACACATTGATATA
>CM042175.1:3551615-3559115 GCA_023376005.1 Doryteuthis pealeii
TAATTATGGATCCCTAATATCTTTTTAAGGTAGTATAGAAATCCTTATGGCAATCAGTACAGCTGATGGCCTTGAGAGTGAGTGACAATGCTTAACCTCACTCCCACTTTGCGTTCTGGGGATGGAACGTGAGAACGGAAGGCAATAGAAGCCCTTTCGGCTTAAGGTGTAAGCAACCCAGTTAGTCAGTTAGACAGTTAGGACTTAGAAGCGAAGGTAGCAAGATGTGAGCTCACTGCGTGATTGTCTGGTCTGGGGTTCATGAATAAAGTAACATCATTGTAAATCGAAGTCTTGTTGTTATTACTAAAAGCTATCAATGACACAAGGCTTCTGATAAGAAATGATCCCCAACAGAAACCAGACACGGAACCCTCAATAGAAGACCAGACGAGACCTTAGAAGATATACCAGATCCGGCCAGAAGAGTAGACGACAAGAATAAGACGTAAGAAAGTATATAACATATAGATATATAGTGCCGGTAAAGAGGTATGCAACATATACCTATTTAGTACCGTCAAAGAAAAGGCACTACGTAACATTATGCTAATATCCGTGTGTAAGGTAAGAATCGAATAATTCCCCATCCAACTATGGATAAATATTAGGGCAGACTGGGCAGACTGGGCAGAGTCTTTAATCTTGGAATTGCAACCAGTCTAGGAGAAGGTTTGTTATATATATGAGGGGCGTTCAATAAGTAATGCCCCTGACCCACTTCCAGTTGTTTGATCTAGCTGAAATTTTGCATGTGCAATTATCTATATCTCTATAGATTAAGCAGAAAATTACAGCTCTTAACTAATTGTTGTTTCTGATTTACACGTGGTTGAACTGAGTCAAGTGTGAAATGGAGCCTGTTGAGTGTCGAGCAGTGATCCGGTTTTTGTATTTGAAAGGACGCACCCACGGGAGACTTTTGATGAAATGAAAGTAACTTATGGTGATGATGCCCCATCATATGACCTTGTAAAACGCTGGCATCGTGAATTCAAACATGGTCGGAACTCTGTGGAAACAGCTCCCAGATCTGATCGAAAGGAACGCGTTTCCCAGATGATGCAGCCTTGATTTCTGATGTCACGTCGTGGTTGGAGGACCAACCTGGGGTGTTCTACAAAAACACTCTCCAGTGCAATAGACAGACAAGAAATACCTGAAGAAAGCCGGAGGTCATATCGGCCGAAACGTTGTATAAATAACAATGTACAAATAACAATGTACAAGTAACAATGAAGATGAGGACAATAGCCCGAATAATCCAAATAATACTAATCGATAATGTGTCTATAGCAGCCAACAGAAAATATGATCGGAAATCTAAACAGCAAGATTCCGAGCGATTGTTTATTGGAATTATTATCAACCGAAACAATTGGACTTCATTTGTTGGTGAGGGGGTCATTTGTTGGTGAGGGGGGTCCGATTTGATTAGCTGGAAATGGCGGGTGATTCCCAGAATAAAAATGGCCTGTTTAATGGCCAATCATGAGGAAATGGAAAGAAAGAGCAATAATAATTATTGAAACGGTTATTATATGAGATATTTATGCTATTAGCAAAAACAGGGTTTATAGGATGTAGACGAGATCTAAATAAATAATGAGAGAAGTAAATAGATAAACTCTTTAGCCTTATATCTATCTATCTATCTATCTATCTATCTATCTCAGTCTGTTCTCTCTCTCTCTCTCTCTCTCTCTGTCTCTCTCTCTCTCACGCAAACACAAACAAACAAACACACACAGACACACAGACACACACACACATGCGCGCTCTCTCTCTATATATATATATATGTGTATATATATATATATATATATATATATATATATATGTATATTACATATAATAGTTTGAGACCCGAATGAACTTTCGTTCGCCAAGCCTCTTACCCGTACGGCCAGAGGCAGCTGTCAAATATAGGAGAATATTTAATCGCTACATTTCTAAGCGGAAATGAAATTCACTAGAGTCCTCAAACTTTTTGTAAACAAAGCGAGGGTTAGCTAGACGCCAGAACGGTGAATTTTGCAATTAAATCCCTATTTAAAGTACTCGACCAAAGTGGGAGTAATATATAATAAATAAGTAATCCATAAACACATGTTTTGAGGTTTCACCTCTCATCAGTGTGGCTATATATATATATAATAAAATAAATATATAAAGGTATTAAATATCTATTTATTTGATGGCAATAGAACAGTCACAACCTTAGGTTTCATACATGCAAAATCGCATGCATTCATCGGGTGACGTTGATCCTATTACAAGAAAATCGAAAAAATCGAAAAATTCAAAAAGTTTTTACGGGCATAGGATGTTTATGATTGGATGAAGTGATATGCGTATGTATTTAGTGTATTTGGGGATATATATATATATATATATATATATATATATATATATATATAATATATATATAGCCCTCACTACTGTTTAATTGTATCACTATGATTAAACTACACATGGAATGATCCTCATAGCAAAAACATATCTATATATATGTAAAACACACACACACACACACACACACACACACACACACACACACATATATATATATATATTTAAGTTGAAAAATGGAAATGAATCTTACAATATGAGGAAAGGATAAATAAATAAAGGAAAAATGTTGAATGAATAAAATTGGTTTAATCAAGTACCAACACGTGTTTCGGCCAAGTGTTTGTTCATGTACACAATGTTTTTAAAACTCTCTGTATTTTGGTCGTTTTAACTTCAAATATCAACCATTTTGACCCGACTACAATATGAATATAATAACCATACTGCCATTTTGACCAACAAATGAGATATTCGTCTTCAAGTTGTGAGTAACTGACACCTTTCGTGATTCATCCCATTTTCTACCGACCAATAACCACGGAATAAATTTCTTTGTTGTTATTAACTATATACCCTGTGTTTGTTATTCCTCCATTTTCTATCTAACCTGCATCTTTTCATTCATCGTCATTCCAACTATTGTTCGCGGGGTCAGGATCCGTTTCTGACCAGTCGGAATTCATCTTCACCAACTGGAACTCGTTCTCAACGACCCCCTACACACTGAATAAATATGGCTGATGGGAGAATTGTAGCAAGTTGACAATATGCAATTTAGGATTTAACTCAGTAATAAGCAAATGACTAAAAAATTCGGACGATATTACCTTTAGGCACCCCATTTTGATCTCAATTAAGAAAGGACATGTTTTTCCTTTACACCGTCAATATCCGGTTGTTTGCTAGGGGTTAGGGTTAGAGGTTAGGGTTAGTTTTATAATTAAAAACAAATCTAAAAATCATCTGTTAAAACAACCGGATATTGACGGTGTAAATGCAAAACATGTCCTTTCTTAATGGAGATCAAAAAGGGGTACCTAAAGGTCATATGGTCCAAAATTTTTATATCTGGATGATGAATGGCAAGTATTAAGTTTTATTTTAATTTTATGTATTTCATTTTTGCCGTTTTCTTTGCACACTTAAATATTTTATAATTTTCTATTATTATCATTATTTATTTCATATTCAACATATTAATAAATAGAATACAATGTGTACATGAACAAACTCCCGGCCGAAACACGTGTTGATACTTCATTAAACCAATTTTGTCCATTCAACATTTTCTTTTCTTTATTTATTTATACTTCCAACATATATATATATATATATATATATATATATATATATATATATATATATATATATAATAAAATAAATATATAATAAAATAAATATATAAAGGTTTTACATATCTATTTATTTGATTTTTTACAATCATCAGGTGATCTTGTTTTAAAACAAGTTTGAAACAAGTTCACCTGATAAAATGGATATGTAAACCCTTTATATATTTATTTTATTATATTATATAACAGCTCTATTCTATATTGAGCACTCTCCCAATAATACTGCGTTTGACACACCGTTCCAGTAAAACCTGAAACAGTGACAATCCCACACTATATATATATATATATATATATATATATTATATATATATATATATATATATATATCAATAAAGGAAGGAAGAACTCAACACCGTAATTCCATAATAAATTTATTTCGACCAAATTTGGGGCCTATATAAATCCAAGTTGATTTAAATTAGCTCCCCAAAATTTCGTCTCACATAAATGAATTGAGACCCATCTGATGAGACGAAATTTTGGGGAGCTAATTTAAATCAACTTGGATTTATATAGGCCCCAAATTTGGTCGAAATAAATTTATTATGGAATTACGGTGTTGAGTTCTTCCTTCCTTTATTGATAAATATTGCTCTGTATATAATCTGAAAAGCGTATTATACATTGAGCTCTCTGTAGTGATTTAAAGATTCACTGTATTTATACATACTGGATCATCATACAATAATAATACAGTGTGTCTTAGAAATCACATATAGAATTATCCCTTACTACCAAGTTTTGGATAAATTCTCATATATATATATTATATATATATATATTATATATATATATATATATATATATATATATATATATATATGTAAAACTACTGTTTATTCTTATAACTACGGTTAAACAACACATGGAATGATCCTCAATAACAAAAACATATACATATATATATATATATATATATATATATATATATAATATATATATATATATAAATATTGATATAATTTGGTGTATATATAAGTAGACAGTGCTCAATATAATTGATAAAACGTATATATTTAAGTTAGGGTAGCGAAGACAAAAATTGAACGGCGCTTGTAGTAATAGTTACAAAAATTGTATCGTTATAAAAAGTTTTTTAAAAATAATTAAAGTCGTCGGGGTGGCCTAATGTCGGTATCAGCCAGACAGTGAGGGAGTCTATACCCTTTTCAGTAGCGCTGATTATTTTAGTGTCTGAGGTGGAGCGCTAATCTTACCATCAGCTTCTGTCTCTGTGCTACTCATACGCTCAGTTGGTAAGGGCCGGTATCGAACCAGGAGCCTTGTGATTCCTAGCCGAACGCTCTCCCGACTGAGCTAAACAGGGATCTGTGTGGTAAAGTAAGGAACTGATGCTAGGTGTTGCACTCCTCCTCCTTGGTCTAGCGCTAGTGAAAAGTGATAGATTCCCTTGCTGTCTTGGCTGATACGACATTAGGCCACCCCAACGTATCGTTATACTATTAATTATACATTCATCAAATATTGGGCTAGCAAACACCTCGCAACGACGTGTCGTTTTCGCCGTGTTACAATTGCATTCGTACAAAAGTGGGTTGTTATATCAATTATTATATAGGCAAAGTCTTACAAGCACTTGTCCATATGTGGACTTATGACACGTCTTTTTGTCGCCTCTTCTGTGAAATAATTTCCGCCATATTTTGTTGTGTATAATTGGCGCTCACCGAGAATTACACACATTTTTTCCCGGCATAAAACACAACAGCATTCGCCGAAACTTCCTCAGTTTCCCGGTGAACCTGTAATTATTTGGTCGTCACTTAAGAGGAATCGCACATGGATCAATATTAGACTAGTCGGGATTTTTTTCACTGTTGTATTTTGACAAAAGACGACACTGAAGAAGAAGAAGAAGAAGAAGAAGAAGAAGAAGAAGAAGAAGAAGAAGAAGAAGAAGAAGAAGAAGAAGAAAAAAGAAAAGAAGAAGAAGAAGAAGAAGAAGAAGAAGAAGAAGAAGAAGAAGAAAAGGAAAACTAGTTGAATGAAGAAGAAGAAGAAGAAGAAGAAGAAAACTTGTTGAATGAAGAAGAAGAAGAAGAAGAAGAAGAAGAAGAAAAACTTGTTTGAATGAAGAAGAAGAAGAAGAAGAAGAAGAAGAAGAAGAAGAAGAAGAAGAAGAAGAAGAAGAAGAAGAAGAAGAAGAAAGAAGAAGAAGAAGAAAAACTAGTTTGAATGAAGAAGAAGAAGAAGAAGAAGAAGAAGAAGAAGAACTAGTTGAATGAAGAAGAAGAAGAAGAAGAAGAAGAAGTCGAAGAAAAAAGAAAGAAAACTAATTGAATGAAGAAGAAGAAGAAGAACTAGTTTAATGAAGAAGAAGAAGAAGAAGAAGAAGAAGAAGAAGAAGAAAGAAAACTAGTTGAATGAAGAAGAAGAAGAAGAAGAAGAAGAAGAGGAGGGATGGAGAGTTGAAAGAAGAAGAAGAAGAAGAAGAAGAAGAATAAGAAGAGAAGAAGAAGAAGAAGATTATTATTATAAGGAAAGAAAAAAGAAGAATAAGAAGAAAGAGATAAAGTTGAAGAAGAAGAATATTATAAGGAAAGAAGAAATAGAAGAAGAAATTGCCAATGAAAAAGGATAGAAGAAAAAGAAGAATGAGAAAAGTCATTGTGAATGAAGAAGAAAAAGAAAAGAGAAGAAGAAGAATATATATATATATATATATATATATTATATATATATATATATATATATATAAACCAATATAAAACGGTCCCCGCTGCCACTCAGGCAGTCCAGCAACGCAAGTTACTGAACAGGATGAACATTTGTCATCCTTATCTACAGGAGTTACCTCCCTTCGTATAAGTAGTCTTATGTATATTAGAATCACTACTG
The DNA here is from genome assembly GCA_023376005.1 of Doryteuthis pealeii. Lineage (NCBI taxonomy): Eukaryota > Metazoa > Mollusca > Cephalopoda > Myopsida > Loliginidae > Doryteuthis > Doryteuthis pealeii. Next base: position 3,558,185 of record CM042175.1, read on the forward strand.
CTGTATGGCTGCACCACTTTGACCCTAACGAAGCTCCAAGAGAATAGGTTAGATGGGAGCTGCACAAGAATGACCCTTGCGATCAAATCGTGGAAACAACATCCCAAAAGGAATCAGCTGTTCGGCCACTTGCCCCCATCACACAAACCAACCGAATGAGATGAACAAGAGATGCTGGGCATTGCAGAAGAAGCAAGGACGAACTCATAAGTGACATTCTCCAGTGGAAATCAGCGCATGCGCTATCCAACAAATACATTAATCGAACAGCTCTGCGCGGATACTGGATGCTGTGCAGAAGAGCAATGAATGATAGGGATGAGAGGACCCCACCGATCAATCGCTTCGTCACGTCAATACCCATTTCTTCCATTGCAAGCCCCCAACCTTTTTTTTATCATATACTAGCAAAATGAAAAAAAAAACGCCCTTTGGGCGACGTAAAATAAGTATTGCCTGAGTGGATGGGAGTTGAAAATTTAATATCAGAGAGTTTGTATCATAAGTAAAGTAAAATCATCAAATTTATTAAAGGAGTAAAAAATAAAATAAATTTATTAAAGGAGTAAAAAATATAAAAAAATTGAAATGGAAATTTAGTTCTGATAACTTTAAATATATATTAAAATAAACTAAACTATATATATATATATATATATATATATATATATATTATATATATATATATATATATATATATATATATATAATACCAGGTATGTATTTATTAAAACTTGTTTAAAAAAACAATGAGGACTGTCTAACATTGCATGGTCAAATTTTGAGTATATTTATTCTATATTATGACGTTGGATTATGTGTTGGGTAATGTGACGTAAGCAGTGATGCAGTTTTTGTTACAGACAAAAACTGGAAGCGAATCTCCATTATTAATGGATGTGCAAGAAGATGGTGGCTGAGGGTCTTAGTG
>CM042175.1:3564115-3584115 GCA_023376005.1 Doryteuthis pealeii
TGAATTAATCGAGATGTTAACTAATTACAGGCAATTGCGAGAGTGAATAATAATAATTTATTCACTTCCACAATTGCTTGTAATTAGTCAATATCTTGATTAATTCATTGCAATTAACCCTGAAGATCCTTATGGTGAAACTTGAGTAGGTTATTTTTATATACAACTTAATACTATATATATATACACACACACCTTTCTAAAACACACACACACACACACACACACACACACACACACACACACACACATCTATATATATATATATATATATATATATATATATATGTGTGTGTGTGAAATAAAATTGGAACTTAATCCGACAGTGTAAATATGATATATTGAAAAAACAAAGGATGTTTACAAATGCATGGGCTCATCAGGAGAGAATGTGCAAACCGTTTCGGGGCCTTTCTCTCTACGGTTTATATAGCAACACCGGCCCTCCTCACTGATGATTTGTAATTTCATCCTTTTTGCATTTGTAAACATCCTTTGTTTTTTCAATATATATATATATATATATATATATATATATATATATATATATATACACCTTTCTAAAAAAAACATATATATATGTGTGTGTGTAAATATTGTAAAAATCTAAGGGAATTGTGACGTTAGTGGTGACGTAGTTTCTGGTACAGAGAAACAAACACATAATCTCTATTATGATAAGAAATTCGAAGGATCTCCGAATAGAAAACAAAATGTCTTCTCTTCAGAAAATCGAATTCAAAAAAAAAAAAATAAGATTAAAGAAATTCTTAATCGAACAAATTCTTTAAAAATTCGGTTAAATAAATATAATTGTTTTTGGGGATTTTTTTTATTGTTTTTGTTTTTGTAGCTCTTACAATCAACATGCGTCAATTATTTTCTTTTCATTTTATTTCTTTTTCTTTTTCAAACAGAATTATCTCCCTTTAGTTACTCCCTCTTCGGCGTTCATCTCTTGAATTGTGAACCAAATGGACGAGACAAAAAAAGAAAAAAGGAAAAGGAAGAAAGAAAAAAGAGGAAAGGGAAGGAAAGAGGAATGAAGGGAAGAAAAAAGAATGAAGAAATAAAGAAAACAGGGAAAGAAAGAAAGAAAGAAAGAAAGAAAGAGGAAAAGGAAGGAAAGGAGAATGAAAGAAAGAAAAAAAAATGAAAAAGAAAGAAAAAAGGGAAGGGAAGAAAAAAGTGGAAAATGAAGGAAAGAAGAATAAAGGAATAAAAAGAATGAAAATAGAAAGAAAAATGAAAGAAAGAAAGAGGAAAAGGAAGGAAAGGAGAATGAAAGGAAGAAAAAAGAATGAAAAAGAAAGAAAAAAGGAAAGGAAAAAAAAAGATGAAAATGAAGGAAAGAAGAATGAAGGAATAAAAAAAAAGGATGAAAATAGAAAGAAAAAATGAAAGAAAGAGAGAAAGAGGAAAAGGAAGGAAAGAAGAATGAAAGAAAGAAAAAAGAATGAAAAGAAAGAAAAAAGGGAAAGGAAGAAAAAAGAGGAAAATGAAGGAAAGAAGAATGAAGGAATAAAAAAAAGGATGAAAATAGAAAGAAAAAATGAAAGAAAGAGAGAAAGAGGAAAAGGAAGGAAAGAAGAATGAAAGAAAGAAAAAAGAATGAAAAAGAAAGAAAAAAGGGAAAGGAAGAAAAAAAGAGGAAAATGAAGGAAAGAAGAATGAAGGAATAAAAAAAGGATGAAAATAGAAAGAAAGAAAGAAAGAGAAAAAGGAAGGAAAGGAGAATGAAAGGAAGAAAAAAAGAATGAAAAAGAAAGAAAAATGAAAGGAAAAAAAAAAGAGGAAAATGAAGGAAAGAAGAATGAAGGAATAAAAAAGGATGAAAAATAGAAAGAAAGAAAGAAAGAAAAAGGAAGGAAAGGAGAATGAAAGGAAAAAAGAATGAAAAAGAAAGAAAAAGGAAAGGAAAAAAAAAAGAGGAAAATGAAGGAAAGAAGAATGAAGGAATAAAAAAGGATGAAAATAGAAAGAAAGAAAGAAAGAGAAAAAGGAAGGAAAGGAGAATGAAAGGAAGAAAAAAGAATGAAAAAGAAAGAAAAAATGAAAGGAAGCAAAAAAGAGGAAAATGAAGGAAAGAAGAATGAAGGAATAAAAAAAAGGATGAAAATAGAAGAAAAAATGAAAGAAAGAGAGAAAAGAGGAAAAGGAAGGAAAGAAGAATGAAAGAAAGAAAAAAGAATGAAAAAGAAGAAAAAAGGGAAAGGAAGAAAAAAAGAGGAAATGAAGGAAAGAAGAATGAAGGAATAAAAAAAGGATGAAAATAGAAAGAAAGAAAGAAAGAGAAAAAGGAAGGAAAGGAGAATGAAAGGAAGAAAAAAGAATGAAAAAGAAAGAAAAAATGAAAGGAAGCAAAAAAAGAGGAAAATGAAGGAAAGAAGAATAAAGGAATAAAAAAAGGATGAAAATAGAAAGAAAAAATGAAAGAAAGAAAGAAAGAGGAAAAATGAAGGAAAGAAGAATGAAGGGGAAAAAAAGAAAAAGAAAAAAAGAAATGAACAAGTTAAAAAAGATTTTTAAAAACCAAATCGAAATTAATGGCTCAACAGCCTCAAAGAATATCATCTCAACAGAAGCGAATTTAATTCTTCGTGACAAGATCTAATGAAGTGACTGTTAAAAGAATTTTAACCATCCTTTCTGCTTTTATCGTATAATTCCCTCTCCAAAATAATAAAATAAAAAAAACACATTGTTTATTTGGATTTCATAAAGTTTTTATCTTCATCTTTATTTTTATTTTTATTTTCATCTTCTTCTAAAATCGTTAAGCACCGTCGATCCAATTTCAAATAGCATTTAATGGATTAAGATAATCCCCTGGAAGCAATTGCAAGCTACAAGATATACGGGCCTGCATTTTTCTAGCTATTCTTACCAGGTTTGCATTATGAGCGAATCCGCTACACCGGAAGTAAAAGATTATCGCTTCCGGTCGGTCGATTTTACGCACCTCTTCACCGAGAAAGACTCTACGCAACGAAATACTATATAATTAACAAGACTTTATGATTTAAAATATCTTTATGCCCATTGGCATAGACCACAATCACGCATGCGCGCTATCCACTTTAGACCGACCAATCAGATTAAGTCAGTATTATAATGAATATGAAGTGCTCAATACATTCGTAGAGCAGATTTAGTATTGAGTTCTAATAAATAGAAATAACCTACTCAAGTTTCGCCATAAGGATCTTCAGGGTTAATTGCAATGAATTAATCAAGATGTTAACTAATTACATGCAATTGCGGAAGTGAATAATAATAATTTATTCACTTCCACAATTGCTTGTAATTAGTCAATATTTTGATTAATTCATTGCAATTAACCCTGAAGATCCTTATGGCGAAACTTGAGAAGGTTATTTTTATATACAACTTAATACTATATATATATATACACACACATACGTTTCTAAAAAACACACATATATATATGTATATATATATATACACCTTTCTAAAAAACATGTGTATATATATATATATATATATATCTTATTATAATGGAGATTGTGGGTTTGTCTGTCTGTAACCGAAACTATATTACTATACAAGTCACAATTCCCTTTGTTTTTTACATCACATTCTCCATGATTTTATTTTTATTTAAACCTCAATTATTAATAAAATTGTTTTACATTACTTATACTGTTGCCCATATTCACATACTAATAACATGCAATTGTATTTATATATACAACAAAATAGCGGTTTACAGTGTGAATGGGAAGGCTAATTTGCATATTGATATTAAAAATTTGATTTTAATAAATATATGCTTAGTATTATTGTTTTCTTATTGTTTAGTTTTATCTTATTGAATATGAGCAAAAATATCTTCAATAAATCTTAAAAGAAATCCCTTAGCAAGAAGAAATAACTAATATTATTCTTTACTTCCTATTTTAACTAAACAGTTAAATTAGGAAAATTTACCAATGAAAGACGGGAGTAACGTAAAATGATGGAAGAGTTAGTTTCAAAGTTGTTCTATTTTTCAATCATACCCCCTCTGTTCCAAATCTTTTTATCTACATTCTTATTCAGATTCATTAGCCTTTCTAATTTAATATCATATTTTATTGTATTAAAACTTAAATTTTTGCACCCGGAGGGTGCATATATTTGCTAGTATATATATATATATATATATATATATATATATATATTTGAAGAATTAGTCTGATTGCGAATTCTCGTTTAGTTTAATTATTGCAACTTTACATACTATATATTTTTACCAAGCCCTCCGCACGAGCAGGATGTGACACAAGGTCAATTTCTTAAGCGGGGTTTAACAGGTTTGGAATCAGTTTTCCTTCTCTTGGATTGGTTACCTCATCGCCGTCGTCGTCGGGGCGGCATAATGTCTGTATCAGCCAGACAGCGAGGGAGTCTATCCCCTTTTCACTAGCACTAGACCAAGGAGATCATTTCTTACTTTACCGCGCAGATCCCTGTGCTCCTCATATGCTGAGTTGGCAAGAGGCCGATAACGAACTAGGAACCTTGCGATTCCTAGGCAAGTGTTCTAATGATTGAGCTAAAGCACAACTCTCTCTGTCTGTCTGTCTGTCTCTCTCTTAGCTGATATTTTTTAATGCTATTTCCTCAAACAATGGTGCAAGTAAGAGATATACTTATTGGTACCAGTATTTATTCTACCAACATACCACTTATCACGTTTGGGAGAATTTGATATTTAAAAAAAGGGGGGGGGGAATCAACCAACCCTAAAGTTAAATTTATCTATCTTTCTCTCTCTCTCTCTCTCTCTCTCTCTCTATATATATATATATATATATATATATATATCATAAAAAAGAAGAAGGTCCGCAAAATGTATTATGTTCTCAGAAAACATTTTTTTATTCTTTTTATCTTACATATGCGACACGTGTTTCTGATCTGTTGTCTTCTTCAGGCATTGATTTATTATTTTGGCAGAATATGTCCGATATTTGATAGGTTGTGTGTGTTTCTGCAACTTTTCTATTCTATTCTATATATATATATATATATATATATATATATATATATGAGGTCTGTCAAAAAAGTATCGAGATTATTTGTACTTTTTGACACACCTTTTATTCTGAAAAGAATTAACGTTCCTTTCTTTGTTCATTTCTATCTTGTTAAATACAGCTTCAATCTCGATACTTTTATGACACACCTTGTATTCTGTAGAATATAACGTTCCATTCATTGTTCATTTCTATCTTGGTAAATACAGCTTTAAACTCGATACTTTTATGACACACCTTGTATTCTGAAAAGAATTAACGTTCCATTCATTGTTCATTTCTATCTTGTTAAATACAGCTTCAATCTCGTTACTTTTATGACAGAGAATATATATATATATATATATATATATATATATATATATTATCTATTATATCAAGGATATTCCATATAAATATGCATTTTGTTTTTGTTGGATCAAAGATGATCTGTATCGTTTAATCAAATCGCATTATTGATTTCTTTTGGCAAATGTGGCGCCAAAGATATTAGCGCTGTACAAACATTTTTTGTCTCGTCTAAATTTCATCTTCGCAGAAAATAAAATTCCGATTTAAATAAAATTTATTTTATTCAACATAAAATGTTGCGTAGGGGGTCAAGGTCGAATTGTAGTAGGAGTCGTTAGTACTTTGGTTTGGTTTGTTTTACGGCATATCAACCTCAGTGGGTCATTTAATGCCGATAAAGTTTTGAAATAAATTCATTCTTCATGGATAATCAATTTTGTTTATGAACGTATGTGACACCCGGTGAGAATCGAATTCACTAGGTCACCTTGGTTTGGTTTGGTTTGGTTTACGGCATATCAACCTCAGTGGGCTATTTAATGCCAACAAAGTTTTGAACTAAATTCATTCTTAATGGATAATCAATTTTGTTTATGAACGTATGTGACACCCGGTGAGAATCGAATTCACTAGGTCACCTTGGTTTGGTTTGGTTTGTTTTACGGCATATCAACCTCAGTGGGTCATTTAATGCCGATAAAGTTTTGAAATAAAATTCATTCTTAATGGATAATCAAACTCATGTTTTTCTATTCAACCCATAGATGGGACTAACAAGTACTACCACTCCGTGGACCTGGGAGCAATGGTGATGAAGGGGTGCTCCACATTCCCCACAACTCCAGAACTGGAATTTAACTATTTAGTTAAAATAGAATGGAAATAATAAACATATTGTTACTTCTTTTTGTTAATGGATTTCTTTTAAGATTTATCCCCGAGATTTTTGCTCATATTCATTAAGATAAAACCAAACAATTAGAAATTGATAATACTGAGCACATATTTTATTAACATTTTTAATATGAATATATAAATTAGCCTTGCCGTTCACACTGTAAACTGCTATTTTGTAGTATATAAATACAATTCCATGAACTAGTATATAAATCCAGGCCACATTATTAATAATGTAAAACAATTTTATTAATAATTGAGGATTAAATAAAAATAAAATCATGGAGAATGTGACGTTAATAGCAAAAGGGAATTGTGACTTGAATAGTAACATAGTTTCGGTTACAGAGAGACAAGTACACAATCTTGATTATAACAAGAAGATGTAGATATGACCAACAATATTAATAATGTAAGTAAAAGTAAAAAGTCGTCGGGGCAGCCTAAAGTCAGTATCAGCCAGGCAGCGAGGGAGTCTATCCACTTTTCACTAGCGCTAGACCAAGGAGATTGTTTTTGCGTCTGAGGTGGCGCGCCACATCTACCATCAGCTCCTTACTTTACCGCACAGATCCCTGTGCTACTCATATGCTGAGTTAGCGAGGAACGGTATCAAACTAGGAACCTTGTGGTATCTAGCCGAACGCTCTACCGACTGAGCTAACCCAAACAATTTTTATTAATAATTGAGGATTAACTAAAAATAAAATCATGGAGAATGTGACGTTAATAACTAAGGGAATTGTGATTTGTGTAGTGACATAGTTTCGGTTACAGAGAGACAAACACACAATCTCCATTATCATGATCATCATGTCGCGCTGTCGGCACGGATATCCATGACAGTCTCTCTCCATCCGTCCCTATCGCTCATCATTCTCGGGAGGTCCTCTATGCAGCATCCTGTATCCGCACAGAGCTGATCAATGTACGTCTTTGCTGGTCGGCCCACACTGGCTTGTCCATGTGCTGGCTTCCACAGGAGGACGTTGCTTATGAGTTCGTCCTTGCTTCTCCAGCAGTGTCCCGCGTGTCTTGTCCATCTTACTCGGATGGTTTGGGTGATATGTGGCAAGTGGCCGTACAGCTGTTTTCTCGTAGAGTGTTGTTTCCACGTCTTGTTCAGGATCACCCGCAGCATTCTTGTGCAGCTCCCATCTAGTTTATTCTCTAGTCGCTTAGTTAGGGTCCAGGTGGTGCAGCCATACAGCAGCACTGATACGACAACGGCCTGGAAGAACTGTCTCTTTAACTTGTCTGTGAGATTGGATTTCCATATGACCGATAATTTATTTATAGCGGCCCATGCCTTTCCTATACGCGCATTAACGTCGTTTTCTGTGGAGGAGATGTTACTGCCTAAGTATCTAAATTGTTCTACCGAGTTTAGGAGTTTGCCATCGATGGTGGTCTTTCAAAAACAAAAGCGACAGCTCCATTATAATAAGATGTATATAGCTAACAGTTGAGTATGAAGGATAGGCCTGTCACAAATGTCTTAGTAGACAGAAATGTATCCATCAAATTATCAAACACTTATTGGTCAATTTTCTGTCAATTTTATCGATAAAATGTTTTAGTCAAAATTTACCAAAAATAATTGTTTAGATAGGAGACATTTTATTGGCTTGATTTTACAAGTCAAATTCTAAACCGCTCCCGGGCTATTCGTTACAATTATTGAAGTCAGTAAGTCTACTGTTGGTTTGAATAACAGTAGCTAAGTACAACTTAAGCAGTGTCCAAGACAGTTGGTATATATAGAAATCAAGAATGACCCATACATGAATTTGGGTGATTTGGGTGATTCCATTCCTTGAGTTCTGATTGGCTACTTGACTGCTTGATTTGAATGACATTGTGGAGTCTTATATATATCCTGTCATTCTGCAGTAGACTTTGTGACATTCGGGTTTGTACAACTGTTGAGTTATTTGATATAAGGCATGGGGCAAATGGTCACTCCTAAATATAGACTCGTTGACTACCACGTGACCTGGGGTAGATTTCTATTGTCCAATCACTGGCACTGCTGCTGCTGCTTCTGCTGTATTAATAGAGGCACCATTCTAAACTTATGTCATTGACACTTGGATTCTCTTGGACGTAGGACTTACAAAGAACACCGGATTCTTATTGGCTTGCTTACTTACTTATTACATCTGGAACTAAGGATGCCGACCAGATACTTAACAGCCTTGTCTTCCCAGTTCGACAGTAATTGGAACTTTAATTATTCTTCAACAATCATATTTATAAATTCGTGCAGCCCACTCCAACTAAATTAGATAATCTTCTATGAGAGTAGGATATTTGTAAGACAAAAAAGACTTACAGATAATCCTACATTTTGGGAATCTATGGTATACAATCTGGACCTGTGGTATATCATTTTTATATTGCCTCTTTTTTAAGGGTGAAACAATTATCTTGGTTAAATCGAACTAAACCGACCTAAATTCCACCATCTTATGCCCCCCCCCCCGAAAGAAAAAAATACCAAAAATCAGGGAATAAACCGAATTTAATGAAATTTTCAGTGTTGATATATTAATGAATAAAATATATAATGCACCAGTTATTTTATTTAAAAACCTTTTACATTTTTCAGGTCGATTAACTTTGAACCATGTATACCTTTGAGGCGTAAATTTGGGGAACTTTTCAAAACCGGGGGTTGAAGGGCTTTTTTTTACTTCCAAACGTACCAATTATCAGGTAAGGTGTACGGGCATAGCCCCTAACTAGAAACAACAGCTAGAATGTTAATTTCATAGTTTTAAGGGGTCGGCCAGGCGTTTTAAAGTTTTTTTTACATGCATCAAATCAAAGTGAAAAATGCCCTGTTTTGACGTCTTTTTCATGGATTTCTTTTCAGAAACGGGAACCTTCTCGAACTCGAGAACCTTCTTGTCGTAATCGGGAGCCATTTTTCCAATTGGACACCGCATAGTGGATAAAGGCCATGGGTTAAGACAGCTATCTCTAGGCTGCAGGTTCAATCCTAGTCAAGGGTGACAGTAACATAGGATAATAACTAACACAGTTTTTTGCAGGTCAGTTAACTTTGAGCCACGTATCTTTGAGCATCTGTGTTACCCCTCAAAGATACGTGGTTCAAAGTTAACTGACCTGAAAAAAGCTGTGTTGAGGAGTAACACAGATTCTCATAGATACATGGTTCAAAGTTAACTGACCTGAAAAAATGTAAAAGGTTTTAAAATAAAATAACTGGTGCATTATATATTTTATTCATTAATATATCAACACTGAAAATTTCATTAAATTCGGTTAATTACCTGATTTTAAAAATATTTTTTATCTTTCGGCGGGGGGGGGGACATACGATGGTGTAATTTAGGTCGGTTTAGTTCAATTTGACCCATTTCCTTTCATCAGGTCAGTTGCCGTTCGTAAGGGACCACTCACCTAAGAATCGCAAGGTTCTGTATACGATATCGGTTCCCGCTAACTCAGCGCATGAGTAGCACAGCTTGTGCGGTAAAACGTCAGGAAGCTGACGGTAAGTGTGGCGCTCCAACTCAGCAAAAAACAATCTAGCGCTAGCAAAAAGGGGATAGACTCCCTCGATGTTCGACTGATACCGTCAATAGACCACTCCGCCATCTTTATTGACGTTATAGGACGCACACAAGTAAAAATTCTAATTTAATCCACACTTACAGATATCCGCGCGCGCAAACCTTGAAGTTCCTTGAAATGTATTGGCTAGAAGCGCTAGATCATCGGCGTAGTCTGCATTCATAGTAGTATTATCTGTGGGATACACCTTGCGTGTTGCCTTTCTTTTTTCTTTAGTGTGAAACTATTTTATCTGAGATCTGGCTTGATGAGCTGTATTTACAAGAAGCACTAGATTATCTGCGTAGTCTACATACATAATAGTATCTGTGGGATATGGTTTGCGTGTAGCCTCTTCTTTTTTTGTGTGAACCCATTTTTCTTACATTGGGTCTATTGATGTGAGTCGAACGTAAATCTAGGACGCATACGAGATAGAATTCTAATTGAACACACACTTACGGCTCTACCGCACACAAATCTTAAAAGTCATTTAAATATTTCGATAAGAGTATTGGCAAGAATGTTGTATACCCTTCTCATTACTTGCTTCTTACTTCTATTCTTCGTCTGTTCTTCTATCTTACGTCTTCTTCAAGCGTCTTGGTGATCGGTCGCACTTGGCTCATTTCTTCTTCCAATCAGTCCTGTTACCAAGACACCCATTAATCACAAGACCGTGTTATTTTTCTTAAACTTTTATTTCCTTAACTAAACATTTCATGTAACTAAATATCTGACTAACATAGCGCGCGTGAGTTCCAGTTAAGGCAGGACATCCTCTCTGCCTGACGTCTAACTGAAAACTGAAGAACCACCCAGGTCCCACGTGACTTCACATATTTCGCGGGTTTTCTGTACTATTCCATATACTATTCCATGGAAAGTCCCGCCCGTGATATGAAAAGGGCCATCCCTTTAGAAATACAGGGGATTGACAATAATCTTATGCAACCGCATAGATTATGTAACAAGAAGCATTTGATCATCTGCGTAGTCTGCATACGTAATAGTATATGTGGTATATCGTTTGCGTGTTGCCTCTTTTACCTTTTTTTTTTCACTAGGTCTATTGATGATTGTCGTACGTAAATCTAGGACGCATCCAATATAGAATTTCTAATTGAACCTACACTTATAGCTCTTCGCGCACGAGCAAATCTTAAAGTTCATTGAAATATTTCTATTCAGATATCAACAACAAAAATATCAATTCCCCATTGAATTTCACTTCGTCTGGTTTTCTAAAATCTAAATTTGATTTGAAAATATTTGTTATAAAACCTCCTTTCGATAATAATAATAATAATAATAATAATAATAATAATAACAAAACAAAAACAAACCAAAAAAAAAAAACAGCCTAAGTCTTTCTTTAAGATCGTTTCGTTTTTAGAAGTTACGTTTATTTTTAGCCGTTTTTTGTCTTTCATATTTTCCCTGTCTTTTCCTTTTAGCTTTACCGATTCACGTTTTAAAAATGTATTTATTTCCTTTTTTTTCGATCGTTCGTCTTTCCTTTCTTCTTTCGTTGATTGCTGCCATTTCTTACTTATTTTTTTTCTCCCTCTGTCAATATTTTCTTTGAATAATAACATCTCTTTGTGCATAGTCTCTTTGTTAAAACCTTTCAGTAATCGTTTATTTCCCTTCTTTTTTTAAAAAAGATAATTTTCTTTCCTTTTCATTCTGTTAATAATGTATTTTCCTTTAACGAACTGTCCTTCCTTTTTAATAATATTTTTAACGTTTCTTTCTTTTTTTAGAATAGTAGTAATTATCTCCCACCTTTATTTCGTTTAAAAGTCTCTTTTTTTTCGGGAATAATATCTTTTTCGATCATTTCTTTTCATTTAATAAACTATCCTTTTTTTTAATAATATTTTCAACGTTTCTTTTTTTTTAGAATAGTAGTAATTATCTCCCACGTTTATTTCGTTTAAAAGTCTCTTTTTTCGGGAATAATATCTTTTTCGATCATTTCTTTTCATTTAATAAACTATCCTTTTTTTAAAATAATATTTCCAACGTTTCTTTCTTTTTTTAGAATAGTAGTAATTATCTCCCACGTTTATTTCGTTTAAAAGTCTCTTTTTCGGGAATAATATCTTTTTCGATCATTTCTTTTCATTTAATAAACTATCCTTTTTTTAAAATAATATTTTCAACGTTTCTTTCTTTTTTTAGAATAGTAGTAATTATCTCCCACGTTTATTTCGTTTAAAAGTCTCTTTTTTCGGGAATAATATCTTTTTCGATCATTTCTTTTCATTTAATAAATTTTTTTAGAATAATCTTTTTGAAATAGTAATAATTTCCACATCTTTATATCGTTTTATAAGCGCTTTTTTATTTTTTTGGAATAATCCCTTTTTTGATTATTTCTTTTCCTGTAATAAACTATCCTTCTTTTTTAATAATATTTTCAACGTTTCTTTCTTTTTTAGAATAGTAATAATTTCCCACCTTTATATCGTTTTATAAGCTCTTTTTTATTTTTTGGAATAATTCCTTTTTTGATTATTTCTTTTTCTTTAATAAACTATCCTTCTTTTCGAATAATCTTTTTTACGTTACTTTATTTTTCAAAATAGTAATGATTTCCCACCTTTATATCGTTTAATAATCTCTTTTTTATTCTTTATTTTTGAATAATCTCCTTTTTTGATTATTTCTTTTCCTTTAATAAACTATCCTTCTTCTTATTTACGTTTCTTTCTTTTTCAGAATAATAATAATTTCCCACCTTTATTTTGTTTTATAATCACTTTTTTATTTTTTGGAATAATCTCTTTTTTGATCCTTCGTTTTTCTTTAATAAGTCCTTCTTTTTGAATAATCTTTTTAACGTTTCTGTCTTTTTTTAAATAGTAGTAATAATTTCCCACCTTTATTTCATTTAAAATTCTCTTTTCTTTCGGGAATAATATCTTTTTCGATCATTTCTTTTCATTTAGCAACTCTCCTTTTTTAGAATAATCTTTTTGTACGTTTTTTTCTTTTTTGAAATAGTAATAATTTCCCACCTTTATATCGTTTTATAAGCTCTTTTTATTTTTTGGAATAATCTTTTTTTGCTTATTTTTTTCCTTTTATAAACTGTCCTTCTTTTTGAATAATCTTTTTAACGTTTCTTTTTTTTAAATAATAATGTCTCATTTTTTTCGTTTAATAATCTCTCTTCTCTTTTTTGCAATAATCTCGTTTCTTTATCTTTATTCAACTATCCTTCTATTTGAATAATCTTTTTAAATAACCATTTTGAATAATCCTTCTTAAGTTTTTCTCTTTTTAAAATAATAATTTGTAACTTTTTTGTTGTTGATAATATCTCTTTCCTTTTTTGAATAATCTGTTTTAATAATTTCTTTATTTTTAATCAACTATCCTTCTTTTTGAATAATCTTTTTTTTTCTTTAATATACGCTCCTTTTTTTCGCCCCGTCGGCTGGTGCAGTAGAATACGCCAACTGCACCTCAGCAGAGGGGTAAAATCCCCTTAATAGAGTCACCTATTGGCTGTACGTCGCGAACCGTAATGCTTAAGGATACTGCTAGAGAAGCAAGGGTGACCTCATGGAACGTCTTCCTGTAGAAGCCAGCACATGGTCAAACCAGCGTGGACCGTCTATGCAAAGACGTACATTGACCAGCTCTGTGCAGATGCTGGACGTTGTGAGGACCTGTTGAGAATAATGAGTGATAGAGGCGGTTGGAGTTGAGCAGTCCATGATATGAAGCATTCCACTTTTGCCTTTAAGGCGGTTCGAGAGACCCCTAGCTATCAGTATTATCTGCGTTATTTGGACTATTGTCGTCATCTTTATTGTTATCTGTACAACGTTTCGGCCGATATGCCCTCCAGCCTTCTTCAGGTGTTTCTTGCCGGACTCGGGAACCTTCTCGGACTCGGGAGCCTTCTTTTTTGGATTCGGAAACCTTCTTTTCGAACTCGGGAACTTTCTTGCCGTAGTCGGAAACCTTCTTGTCGTAATCGGGAGCCATCACGAAACTTTGAACATAACCCTTTATTCAGTCCTCTGGGGTATCCTGTTCTCATTCCGCTAACCATTGCTGGGGTAGTGTTACATAATCTATGCGGTTGCATAAGATTATTGTCGGTCCCCTGTAATTCTGAGGGGATGGCCCTTTTCATACCATGGCCGGGTCCTTCAATGGAAAATTACAGAAGCCTGTTCGGTCCCCAGTTTGCAGTTGGACGTCAGGCAGTGAAGATGTACTGCCGAACTGTGACTCACTCTACATACGCGCGATATGTTAGTTAGCAGATGTCTGGTGGGGATTTATTCAATAAAATAAGATCAAAAGTAAATTGAAGTCTTGTGTTTATTACCTAAAAACTAACAATGACACAGGGCTTCTAATGAGGAGAAATCCCTAACGGAAAACCAGACCCGAAGTCCCCAAGAGAAGTCCAGACCTTAGAAGAGACCAGACCAAGTCAAGATGAAGAAATGCCAAAGACAAGCATACCAAGACGGCCAACAGAAGAATGCCCAAGCAAGTGAAGAAGAAGAGGTATGCAACATTATAATTATTTAGTGCCAATGAAGAGGCTATGCAACAGTAGGAGCTGTGTTAATTATTTTTCAATGTTACTGCCACCGCTCAGGATTGAACCTGGAATCCAGAGATAACTGTTACTTAGAACTGTCTTAACCCAACTACCTTATCCACTAGGCCATGTGTCCAATTGCGACCAATCAGCTGGTCATGTCAAACCCTAGCATTTAAACTATTCTCCCTATCCTATTGCCCTTATGACAAGCCACAACCCTTTTTCTTACCTATGTGCTAGAAGCCTTTGGCTGAATGTTTTATTATCCAAGCTATAACATTAATCTCCGATAGTTAAGTTACAATTTTGGAGCTCTGGGGTGTGTGGAGTACCCCTTCATCACCAACATTCTCAGCTCCACCCTGACTCGGAGTGGTAGTACCTGTTAGGGTCCCATCTATGGGCTAAATAGAAAAAATGAGCTTTAAATGAGTTAAAAAATGAGTATCCCAAGAATGAATAAAACAAAAAGTCGACGGCATAATATAACCCTAGATGGGTTGACATACCATAAAATCCAACCAACCAACCAACCCCTTTTTTTAAATAATCTTTTCAATAAGCTTTCTATTTCTTTCTTTCTTTGGCCCTTACTTAGGTTTGATGGGTGATCGGAGAGCCCCCTCTGATCAATCGGCTTGTCACGTCAAGCCCTAGCACGTATACATATTTACCAACCCCTCCGCACGAACAGGATGTGACACAAGGTCAATTTCTTAAGCGGAGTTCAACAGGTTTGAATTCAGAGTTTTCCTTCTCCTAGACCGGTTGCAAAACCAAGGTTAAAGAGCCCTGTCTGCGCTACTATTTACCCATAACCGGAGGGAGAGTAGGATTCATACCTTTCCAAGGGTATTAGCGCTAAGTGAAATGCCATTACCACGTCCAGGATTTGAACTCGGGGCGACGAGTCCATTTCCAATGACCTTAACCATTACACCACGCGCCCTAGCACTTATATGATTGTCCCAACCCTATTACCCTTATGGCAAGCCACAACCCTTTTTATCATATGGGTGCTAGAAAGCGGTGGCTGAGGGTCTTCATGACCTGGGACACCACCAACCTTTTTTTATCATATATGTGCTAGAATGCGGTGGCTGAGGGTGTTAACGTGCCGGAAATGATGTTAAACTGCATCTAATAGTGAGGATCAAATTCTGGAGCTCTGAGCACCCCTTCATCACAATTAGTCCCAGGTCCGCTCTGGCCCGGGGTGGTAGTACCTGTTAGGGTCCCATCTATAGGTTCTCTCTTTTAGAGTTTTTATCTTTTTCGAATAATCTCTTGTCGGATTAATCATCTCTCCCTTTTGAATATCTTTCTTTCTTTTATTCATTTTAATAATGTCTCTCTTTTTTCGTTTAAAAGTTTCTCATTTCTTGTCTTCTTAATCATTTATTCTTTGTTTAATCAAAACTCTTTCTTTTTTTAAAATAATCTTTTTGAATAATTTTTCTTCCTTTCTTTCTTTGAATTATTTATCATTTTCTTTCAATAATTAGTCTCTCTTTTCTTCTTTGGAATTGTCTCTTTCATGATAATCTTTCTTGTTTGTTTGTTTGTTCTTTCTTTCTTTCGCTCACCTTTTCTTCTTTTTTCCGCCTTTCTTTCTTCGTTCCCCTTTCTTTGTTTTTTTTCGTTCACTTTTCTTCTTTCATTTGCTCGATATTTATTCGTACTTTCTTTCTTCCTTTTTGTTTCTTAATTTTTTTCTTTCTTTCTCTTTTTCATTCTTTCTTTCTTTCACTCACTTTTCTTTCTTTCTTGTGGTTATTCTTTTTTTCTTTCTTTCGCTCAATTTTCATTCTTTCATTCATTCTTTTTTCTTTCTTTCTTGTGGTTATACTTTCTTTCTTTCTGTTTTCCTTTCGTACTTTCTTTCTTCCTTTTTGTTTGTTTTTCCCTTTTTCTTTCTTTCTTTCGTTCACTTCTTTCTTTCTTTTCTTTCTTTCTCTTTTCTTTCCTTTTCTTTTTCTTTTTTCTTCTTTCTCTTTCTGTCTTTTCTTCTATTCGTTTCTTTCTTTTTTGTGTTTTTCTTTCTTCTTTCTTTATTCTTTCTTTCTTTCTTTTTTCTTTCTTCTTTTTTTTTCTTCTTTCTTTCTTTTTTCTTTCTTTCTTTCTTTCTTTTCTTCTTCTTTTTCTTCTATCCGTACTTTCTTTCTTCCCTTTTGTTTGTTTGTTACTTTCTTTCTTTCTTTCTTTCTTTCTTCCTTCCCCACCACTCAGACCATCATCTATTCTATTCTTCCTTGACATTTGATAAAGATCCTAGAATATTTCCCCCCGTCCATCATCATCACATCATCCTCATCACCAATCCTTCATCTTTCAATAGATGCAAAGAATCTCCATTATTCCTTGTCAGCCAACCAACCAGTTTCACACTTTTTGTTCTTTTTGTCGGCCATCTTTTATTATTTAAAATCCTCTCATCAGAAACAGAAGATAACAAAAAAATGAAAGAATCAAAATATAAAACTGACAGAATTTTCAACCATTAAGACAAGTTTTTATAAATTCTTTGAGCAATTCAACTTCCGTTTCAACTTCTCTTCTCTTCTTAGAAGAGAGTTCTATTTTTCTTCTAGATTTAAGTCACAACAATTTCAATTTTTCTTTCTGCTTTTTTCTTTCTTTCTTCCTTCTGTTTGTATTTTTATCTACATACGCCATTATTGCTACTCTCTTACAGTTCATCCATCCTAGTTTTTATAAGATGTTGTTGTTGTTGTTGTTGTTGTTCTTCTTCTTCTTCTTCTTTCTTCTTCTTTGCATTCGTTTTTTCTTTCTTTCTTTCTTCTTTGGAATAGTCTTTTATAATCTATTCTTTCTTTATTTCATTTTTTCTATTCTGTCTTTATTTCCTTCTTTTTTCTTTCTTTCTTCTTTCGTTCCCTTTTCTTTCTTTCTTTCTTCATTCTTTCTTCTTTCATTCGTTCCCTTTCTTTCTTTCTCGTTCCCTTTTCTTTACTTCGTTCAGTTCGTTCTTTCTTTCTTTCTTTCGTTCCTTTCTTTCTTTCTTTCTTTTTTCTTCATTGTTCCCTTTTTCTTTCTTTTCTTCTTCTTTCTTTCTTTTTCTTTCTTCTTTTTTGTTTCTTTCTTTCTTTCTTTCTTTCTTTTCTCATTTTCTTTTTTCTTTCTTTCTTTCTTTCTTTGTTCCCATTTTTCTTTCTTTCTTTCTTTCTTTCTTCTTTCTTTCTTTTTTTTGTTCCTTTTTTCTCTTTCTTTCTTTCTTTCTTTCTTATTTTTCTTCTTCTTTCTTTCTTTTTTTTTCTTTTTCTTTCTTTCTTCTTTCTTCTCTTTCTTTCTTCTTTCTTTTTCCCTTTTTCTTTTTTCTTTTTTCTTTCTTTCTTTCTTTTTGCTTTCTTCTCTTCTTTCTTTCTTTCTTTTCTTTTCTTACTTTTTTCTTCTTTCTTTTCTTTCTTTCTTCTTTCTTCTTCTTTCTTTTTTCTTTCTCTTCTTACACTCACTTTTTCTTCATCTTTCTATCTTTCTTTCTTTTATTCGTCTGCTTGTATATTTATCTTTTTAAATTGTTTATTTCACCTTTATCATTTCATCCGTATCTCGGCCTAAAATAACCCAACAATGATTGACATGTCGTAAAATCCAACCAACCACTCAACCATCAAACCAACCACCCTATTTTCTTTCATCCGTATCACCTTTCTCCATCCATTTTTTATATTTCATTCTTGTTTTCTCTTTCTTCTCTTACGATTCTAAAAACCCCTGAACACACAACTATCCACTTTTAACATTTATTTTATTTAAGTTCCCCAAATCGTTCTTCTCCATCATCTTTTCATTTTATTTCATCCTTATTTTTTTTCTATTCTTCATCTTTCAAATCCGACGCCATTTTAAATTCTCTTCTTTTCTTTTTCATTAGTTTTTCTTTATACAGGTTTAATATGCCGTCAAACAAGACAAACAAACAAAAACTCTCTCTGTCTCTCTGTCTCTCTCCTTCCAAAAACTCTCTCTCTCTCTCTCTCTCTTCCAAATCTTCTCTTCCTTCTTTCAAATCTCCTCTCTCTCTCTCTCTCTCTCTCTCTCTCTCTGTCCTCTTTTCTCTCTCTTCCCCCATCTCTCTCTTCCAAATTTCCCTTTCTCTCTCTCTCTCCCAAATCCTTTCTCTCTCTCTCATCTTCTCTCCCTCTCACCAAATCTATTCTCTTTCTCTCACTCTTCTCTCTTTCCAGAATCTTTCTCTCTCTCCCCTCTCTCTCTTCCAAATCTTTCCCTTTCTCCCTCTCTTCAAATCTTTCTCTCTCTCTCTCTCTCTCTCCCTCTCCAAATCTTTCTGCTCTCTCTCTCTCTCTCTCCAAATCTTTCTCTCTCTCCCCCTTCTCTCTCTTCCAAATCTTTCTCTTTTCTCCTCTCTCTGTCCAAATCTTTCTCTCTCTCTTCTCTCTCTCTCTCTCCCTCTTCCAATCTTTCTCTTCTCTCTCTCTCTCTCTTCCAAATCTTTCTCTCTCTCCCCCTCTCTCTCTTCCACAATCTTCTCCTCTCTCCTCTCTCTTCCAATCTTTCTCTTTCTCTCTCTCTCTTCCAATCTCTCTCCCCCTCCTCTCTCTCTCTTCTCTCCCTCTCCCTCTCCTTCTCTCTCTGCTTTTTTATTCTCCTTACATTCAATAATGTTTTCTTTCTTATTCGATACTATGACAAGTTCGAGAAATCTTTAAATATAACCCTATCTATCTAATCTATCTATCTATCTATATATCTATCTATCTATTCTTCTATCTATCTATCTCAGTCTGTTCTTATTATCGCAATCTATCTATCTATCTATCTCAGTCTTTATCATATCTATCTCATTTTTATTATATAATCTATTTCAGTCCCTCATATCTATCTCTCTCTCTCTCTCACTCTCTCTTCTTTCTCTCCCTCTCTTTCCTCCTCTCTCTGTCCCTTCTTCTTTTTCTCTCTATCACCCTCTCTCTCTTTCTTCTCTCCTCTCACCCTCTCTCTCTCTCTTTCTCAACCTCTCTCTTTTCTCTCTCTTTCTCCTCTTCTTTCTTCTTTCTCACATATCTCTTTCTCTCTCGTTCCTCTCTCTCTTCTCTTCTCTCTCTCTCTCACCTCTCTCTCTCTCTCTCTCTGATTTCACCCTAACCACCTTTTATATTCAGTAAACTTTTCCTATCGATTTTGAAACATAATTAATAAAAAAGTTGAATCTCTCTCTTCTCTCTCTCTCTTGTCTCTCTCTGTTTCTCTCTCTCTCTCTCTCTCTCTCTCTCTCTCTCTCTATATATATATATATATATATATTATATATAATATATATATATATATCTTTTGATAGTCTTTCTTTTCTTTCAAGAATCTCTCTTTTATTTCTCTACCGATTCCAACTACTCCTAACCACAACTACCCACTCGTAACATTTATTTTATTTAATTTCCCCGAATCCTTCTCCATTTTTCTTTTCCTTTCAGTTCATCCTTATTCTCTTCCGTTCTTTATTCTTCATCTTTCAAATCGTCCGCCATTTGCAATTTTTGTTCTTTTCTTTCGCGCGTCTCTTCTATACACAAGTCACAACGACGCGCTCGACGAGAAACGAAAAAAAAAAGGTGCAAGAAGAAATCTGA
>CM042175.1:3589115-3593298 GCA_023376005.1 Doryteuthis pealeii
TATATATGCAGATGTATACATGTATATATATATATAATGCATATCACACACACACACACAACACACACCCACACACATATATATATATAGTATAAAATGTAGATAATATAAATGTAGATATATAATAAAAATCAAAAACGATTAAAACAAAGAAGAAGAAACACGAATATATAGAAAAAAAAAGTAAAAGAAAAAAAATAGAAAAAAGAAAAAGAAAAGAAAGAAAGAATAAAACACGGAGAAAAAAAGAAAAAAAAATCAAACGAAAAAATAAAAAAAAAAAAGAAAAAGAAAATTAAAAAAAAAAAAACAACAATGAAATAGTTATAAATTAAAAGAAAAGAACAAAAAAAGAAAAGAAAAAAGAAAAAAGAAAAAAAAAAAGAAAAAAATCTTCGAGAAATAATGCTAAGAAAATCTTGTTCGATTTGGGAAAGCCCGAAAAACTAAGAAAGACAACAAACGGAACGATTTGCAATAAATCAAAAACCAAAAAAATAATCAAACAAAAAACAAACAAAAACAAGAAAAAAAATAAAACCGCCCGAAAAGATGCGGATGGTGCGAATAGTGTTATTGATTGTGTATTAAGCAATTTCTACTTCAACGATTTTATGATCCATCATTTTTGGCGCGCTCAAGAAGTTAGGGCGGGAAGAATCATTACGGCGCGAATGAAGACGTCAACTATAATAAAGACAACGTTTTACATATTGGGGGAATGTCTATCAAAAAGATAAAACATTTTTAGAAGAACGCTCCCCGACCCCTTATTTTTGTGGGTTGGGGATTTAGACGGAAATAAAGTTGGGAACTTCAATATTTGTAATTTATATATATATATATATATATATATATATATATATAATAATATATAACCTACTTATGTTTCACCAAAAAGGATCATCAGGGTTAATTGTAATGAATTAATCAATATATTGATTAATTCCACACAATTCCACAATTCTCTATAATTAATCAATTTCTTAATTAATTCATTACAATTAACCCTGATGATCCTTTTTTAGTGAAACAAGTAGGTTATTTTTATATGAATAAAATAAGATTCTCTGGGACTTTGAGATAAAAACGGATCACCTTATCTCAGCAAGAAGACCAGACCTAGTGTTGATTAACAAAAAAGAAAGAACTTGTCAACTGGCGGATTTTGCAGTTTTTTTTTCTTATGGCAAGCCCAAACCCTTTTTTATAATATGGGTGCTAGAAGGCGGTGGCTGAGGGTCTTCATGTCCTGGGAATGATGTTAAACTCTACCTGATGGTGAGGTTCCAGTTTTGGAGGTTTGGGGAATGTGGAGCACCTCTTCATCACCATTGCTCCTTGGCCCATTCTGACCCGGAGTGGTAGTACCTGTTAGGGTTCCATGTATGGGTTAAATAGAAAAATGTCTTTATAAAAAAATTGTATTATCTATTAAGAATTGATTTATTTCAAAACTTTATCGGCATTAAATGACCCATTGAGGTTGATATGCCATAAAACAAAACAAACTAAACCAGAAAACAGCATTGCAAAAAAATTGGCTTGAATACTTAGAACAGTCCTAGAGACTTGAGGTTACTTGCTGGCTCACAGGCTCGGGTAAAAGACCACCAACTAACACTAGTGTGAAAAACTCGCAATGATAATAATAATAATAATAATAATATGGCAGCCAACAAAAGTAGATGTGACATATGGACAAACAGAAAAACAACAAAAACTAGAAAACAAAAATGGGAAGAAAAAACAATTATATGGACCATTCAAACGACAAATCAGAGAGGTTGCACATGAAAAAAGCTGGACATGGTTAAGAAAAGGAAAACCCTCAAAGAGAACTGAATTACTAATATTGCTGCAACAGAATAATGCCAATAAGAGGAACACTATATCAAAGCAAAAATTGATAAGACCCCCAACAAAATAGTAAATGTAGACTATGCGGTGACAGAGATAGACTGTAAACCATATAATCTGCGAATGTAGCAAACTAGCACAAAGGGAGTACAAACTACAGTTCCAGCAGATCACAGGGTGAAGCTGAGGAAAATAAAAAAAATGGACAAATACTGGACCTTTGCCAGAGAACTGAAAAAGTTATGGGATATGAAAGTCAAAGTTATACCAATTGTAGTTGGTGCACTTGGAACGGTCCCAAAAAGATTGGAAAAAAGTTTGAAAAATCTGGAAATCAGAGGAAGAATCGAGACCATCCAGAATACTGCACTGCTGCAATCTGCCAAAATACTCAGAAGAGTCCTGTAGAACTGAGGAGACTTGCTGTCCCTCAGGCTCCGGTGAAAGACCCCCAGCTAACACTAGTGTGAAAAACTCGCAATAATAATGTTTCAGTAGATCACAGGGTAAAGCTAAAGGAAAATGAAAAAAATGGACAAATATCTGGACCTTGCCAGAGAACTGAAAAAATTATGGAATATGAAAGTGAAAGTGATACCAATTGTACTTGGTGCACTTGGAACAGTCCCAAAAGGATTGGAAAAGGGTTTGGAAAGTCTGGAAATCAGAGGAAGAATTGAAACCATTCAGAACACTGCACTGCTGCAATCTGCCAGAATACTCAGAAGAGTCCTGGAGACCTGAGGGGACTTGTTGTCCATCAGGCTCCGGTGAAAAGTACCCCAGCTAACACTAGTGTGAAAAAACTCCGCATATAATGTTTCAGTAGATCACAGGGGTAAAGCTAAAAGGAAATGAAAAAATGGACAAATTCTGGCCAGAGAACTGAAAAAAGTTATGGAAATATGAAAGTTAAAGTGAACCAATTGTACTTGGTGCACTTGGAACGTCCAAAAGGATTGGAAAAGGTTTGGAAAGTCTGGAAATCAGAGGAAGAATTGAAAACCATTCAGAACACTGCACTGCTGCAATCTGCCAGAATACTCAGAAGAGTCCTGGAGACCTGAGGGGACTTGTTGTCCATCAGGCTCCGGTGAAAGTACCCCAGCTAACACTAGTGTGAAAAACTCGCAATAATAATGTTTCAGTAGATCACAGGGTAAAGCTAAAGGAAAATGAAAAAATGGACAAATATCTGGCCAGAGAACTGAAAAAGTTATGGAATATGAAAGTTAAAGTGATACCAATTGTACTTGGTGCACTTGGGAACGGTCCCAAAAGGATGGAAAAGGGTTTGGAAAGTCTGGAAATCAGAGAAAGAATTGAAACCATTCAGAACACTGCACTGCTGCAATCTGCCAGATATAACCTCAGAAAGTCCTGGCAAACCCTGAGGAGACTTCTGTCCTCAGAACTCCAGTGAAGGCCATCAGCTACTGATGGAAAACGCCAAAAGGAGTAAATATAATAAAATACTTATTTCTTTATGTTTGAGATGAGGCTTGAGGATTAGTATTATCTGGCCGGTTATTCAGACTATTGTCCCCATCTTCATTGTTATGTGTACAAAGTTTCGGCCGGATAATGCCTTCGGCCTTCTTCAGGTATTATTTGTCGCTCCCAGTTTCGAAAGAAGAAGGTTCCCGAGTCCGAGAAAGGTTCCCGAGTTCCGACAAGAAATACCTGAAGAAAGGCCGGAGGGTAATTATCGCCGAAACGTTGTAATAAAAACAAATAACAATGAAGATGGGACAAATAAGTCCGAATTAACGCAGTATATAATAATAATAATAATAATAATAATAAATAATAATCAATCAATCAATCGATCAATCAATCATATAAGCATAAATTTCCAAATGACCCTGAAGACAATTGAGTGGTTTCAATGGCTAGTAACTATTTTTTTCTTTTTTTTCTTTTTTTCATTTTTTCTTTTTTTCATTGTAAGGCCACCTCGTCAATATGTAAGGCATCTTGCTTCTTCTTTTTTCTGAATTCTTGTCTGTTTGTCCTGGTGCCAAACGAAAAGGTAATCTTGTTTATTTGTCACCTTGCGCGCAAATTCACTTCCGAACAACAGAAAATTGAACAACAATGAAAAAAAAAAAAGAGCAAAAAGAAAAAGAAAAAAGAAAGCAAACAAGACAAAAAAAATGGACTGGAAGATAAAAGCTTCAAGGTGAATTCGAGGTGAGGCAAATAGGTTTTTTAGCAATAATGATAACTCTCTCTCTCTCTCTCTCTCTCTCTCTCTATCATATCTATCTAATCTATCTAATCTTATTTCTTACTCTCTCCTCTCTATCTCTCTATCTCAACA
>CM042175.1:3593398-3618398 GCA_023376005.1 Doryteuthis pealeii
ATTGAACATCTATAATTCATATGTGTGAAATTTTGCGGAAACATTAATTATCACAGTTCCATTTTGTGTTCATTTGTATTATACTTACTGTATTTTTGTAAAGTGAAATTGTATGAGAGCGTATTGTATCTCCTGGCTTCCATTTTCACCAGTTATCGTAATATTTCTTTGATTTGGACAATTCCTCTTTGGGGAGCCTGTGCTGTGTATTTCAACTGCTGAGCATAAATCTAGTGTTGTTACTTGAATAGTCTTTTTCGACCTATGGACAGACACCGTTTCTTCACGTCATTAATCACGGTTGCATCTTTCATTATAAAAGGAGAATGGGTTAATTTCACAGTTCACCTAACTATCCACTTTTATTGCTATTAAGTTCTAATAAAAGTCCTCTTATGAGAATCTTAATCTGAGTCTTATCTCTGTCTTAATTTCACACTAAAAGGGAAACACGTATATCTCCATTGTTTTAATTCCATTTCTTCCTATTGTTTACCGCAATAGTGTGGGTTGTTGGCATTAAGAAACCATGCCAGTTGCATATTTGGTAATCGACTACATATGTGTCAAGTCACGCAGCCAGCAAAAATTAGAGTGAGAAGCTGGTGGAAAGAATTATGAAGTTTCACTCAGTTTCCCAAAGTACTTCGGCCGAACCATTGTATAGATATTCACAAATAAAAAGATCGGTCGATCATGAGAAAATAACCTGAGACTTAATCTTCCATCTGGTGATGATGGTGTCTCTGTCTCATCCTTATTGTTCAATTTAGATCGTCGTTCCCATGGCTTAGACTCATCTTCAAACAGTTATGTGAATTGCTCTAAGCAGAAAGTGACCAACAGCACGGTGTGGGCTGGGATTTCGAGAGTGAATATGCCATATTGTAATCATTTGTTAGAGAGAAACTAACTTGTTCTATATAAATGTATTGGATAATTAGGGACTTTTTAACTGAATATACCGTTTTAATGAGGTTAATGGGGGAGTGAAGTATGAGATGTATATTTTCTTTTAATAATCATTGGACAACATTTGGGCTTTTTCTCCTATCAAAATATATTTGGGTGACAAACTCTCTGACCGACTTTATTCTATGAGTAAGTAACAATACATTGGACAATGATTGTTTTAAGAGTATGTCAACTCTTGGGTAATTCATCATCAGAAACATGAGTTTTTAGATATGCATAAATATAAAATGGCATCTTGGTATCGAGATCTTTGTGATTTAACTTATCAAGAACATGACTTTTGATCTTTCATCGTGTATTGAAATTGGACTCTTTTTTAGCTATAAAATTTCATTGCGGAAAGATGACATTATCTACGTATGGTAGAATAAGAGTAATCGCACCTGGCAACATAGATCTCTTACACCTATAAAGACATGATAGGTATGCTTTGCGAAATTGGCTTTTCTACATTTCTTATATGAAATAGAATAAACCATTTGCACATTGCGAAATGGTTTTTACATACTATAAAATGAGCATTACGCAAAATGGACTTCTTTACTCTATTATATTCATTATAATACCTTTCACCCATTCCTTAAGGGAATTGCTAGAAAGAATTGTTGAATTTATCTTGACTATCTATGATAGTGAAATAATTCTCAAATATGTGTAAATGATTTTTACTATTTCATAAATAGATGCTCTAAACATTGGAACTGATTGTTTCAACTATAATAAAATAGTGCGATTTTGAGACAATGTGATGGTTTAAGCTATTGAAGAGAATGGCTGTTTGAGACAATGTTGGTTGACTACTCAGTGACTCATTCTTAAAAATTAGGTGCATTGGAAACGATGAGGTATATAGAGTTTTAACTATATACACACACTGTCATGGACAACTTGATTTTTTACATATAATGCAAAATGCCTTGGCATCAATTGATGTCTTTTACTGACTAAAAGATGCAATTGAATAATGCCTATTCTATATTAATGTGTATGGGATAATTTGTACATTTTGGGATCTAAAAGAATTGCTCTTTTATTAATCGAAAATGCATTGGACACACTCGATTCTTTTACACTAATAGAAAATATGCATTGGTACGCCTATTATGAATTTTTACTTATATTAAATTTTCTTTATACAAAAATGTTCATTTGGACAATGCCATTTTACATAACTGCATAGTACATATAGGACATACTAGATTTCTCTTTAACATTATTATAATTATATTGCACTCACGCATAGGATACAAGCATGATAGTGATGTCTGTTAGTAAAATTCTTTTACTATAAAAATAATTGCATTGGCAATATAATTTTATTACTTATAAAAATTAGTTTTGAATTATTTTTTTTGCTCTATAATATATGCATATTTGGTTATAATATTCATAAGTTGTGAACTTCCTCTCGCCCTCATAAGAACTGCTTTTAAAATAAATGCATAGTTGATCATGACTATTATTTTACTATAAATTTGCATTGAAAGACAATGATTTTTAGAATATAATATGAAAATTACCATTGGAAAGTAGTTACTTTTATTTGAATATACTGATATATCAAAATGAATTTGTCATATTGGATTCAGGGATGTGCATTTTTTGCCTTGATGCTTATAAGAAATGTGTATGCACTCATATAAGAGCAATGGTCATCTACTCAGGTACATCTAGTAATTATTAACCTATCTACTATTAAAAAATGCATTGGAACATGGACGTTTACATAAATAAATCCTACAGCTATTGCCGGATATTGACTTTTACAATATCAAGATAATACAATGTGGACTATTCTATATAATCCTATTGATGCCTTTTATCCACTATAACTTTGACCGAGCTACCTCTAATATATATGTCTCATCCTGGTACTAATGATTTTTACTTTGGTTTTGTATGTAGATGATTACCGCTGACTCTTGGCCCTACAACGAACAGGTTGGCCGTTCCTCTTCTAAAAGTAAATAAAAAGACCCACCTTTTTTTTGTATCTTTTTCTTGATTGTATATTATCTGTATACTATGTGGTTCTCTTGATCATTTTAACCTTACTTTGTGTCGCAGATATTATGCATGGCATACTGTACAAAACACTAAAAAGTCGGCTACTCATTCGGTTTTGGTAATCCGGACTTTTCGGACTATAATGAAGTTCACCGCTGCAGATAAATGGATAAGTAGGGTCACGTTATTATATATGGGGCGCTTTGGTGTGCTCTTCTTATTTTTGTAAAAATGTTTGTTGCTATTAGATGTTTGATATCATATGAGTATGTCATTATAAGTTCTAATTGCCTTTTTTTTTGTCCAGTACATTTTTTATTTTTCAGAGGGATAGGACGTACCTTTTTTCAGATTTACTTGCACTATTGTTAAGATAGAAACTGATCTCGTATTTATTGTGTTCAGGGACGGCATATAAACGACTCGTCTAGATTCTAATTAAAACAGGCGGACGGAATGGAACACATAATTGCGTATAATAAGAACTAATATTATAATGCGTGAAAAAGTAATGACAAGTAGAAATTGATATTTATTGGTCTTGTCATCTCATGATGATTTTAATCGACTCGGCTTAGAGATGATTTTGACAGACAGGCTTAGAGATGTCGAACGGGGGATGTATTGTTTACTTTGTGTCAGAATTAGAATAGGATATGTCTTGATTTTATACTACATTTTGGGTTGTATTGGGTTGAGGTGGGAAGTGGAATTGGAGTATAGATGGGGGGCCAATATATTTGGTTCGGGCATTGAGGATTATGTGTCAGTGTAAGAGAGGAGAGAGAGAGACGTAGATGTAGAGGATATTGATTAGATGCAGCGAGGCAATGAGAGATGGTCTATAGAGGTTGCCGATATTAGCGGACTCTTAAATGTGACTTGAAGAGGGATTAAGAAGAAGTGAAACAAGCCTATTTAGACTTAATGAATTTGGATGTGTTTTGTGTGTAGTTGGTTGTTTGTGTGGAGATGAGGTTGTATGTTGTGTTGTGCTGATTGAGCAGTGAAGGAGAGTAGTAGAGAGAGAGAGTAGGGAGAGAGAGAAGAAGAAGAGTGAGAGATAGGTAAGGATGGAGGAGAGAGAGAGAACTATATGGACAACACCGATTTGTCCTTAAAGATTATTAACGAGGATATAAGATTTAGTCAGTGAGGTTAAGTGGACGCATATGATTTTGTACTATGAATACGAATCTAGGACTTGGCAGGTAATTATCTAATTTTACTAATAAAAATCGTCATTGGACAATGATTTTTACTATAAAATGCGGTTTTGGAAACTTGTATTTTTACCTGCATAGTAATACAGAGTGCATGTATTGGAAAACAGTAGGATGTTTAAATACAAAGAGATTGTCATGTGGGAAGATTAAAGGGATGTTTAGACGCCATGAAGGAATTATGGTCTATTGGTGGGACCTCAAATGTCATGTTTTACCTATGCTACACAAATGCATTGTGACATACTGATCTTTCCTGCTTATAATAGCGAATAACGTGGGAACAAGGTGGACATTGTGATACTATAACCAATGGCATCTGATACATTTGGACTATGATTATCTACTATAAAAAATGGACATTGATTTAAGGTATGTTCTGGCTTAGTTGTTGACTATTTTACTTTTCCTGGCGATGTTAGGTTTTCTGGAGCAGAACAATGCTTTTTGTGTTTTATTCTTTGTAGAATATGTGTGGTCTTTCTTTGATGTGGACTACTGCATCACCGAGAGACTAACCTATACATTGTGTATGTAATAGTTATCTGTTCTCTTTTTTCTGTAGTGGTCTGTAATATTCCTGTCTTAAACAATATCTTTTGTAATCTACATTACTTTGTGATTCCTCTCGTGAATGATTTTATCAGTAATGATGCTGCAGCTTATATTATTTTAGCCACATTACCTAATATTCTGTATAATATATATATGTAATTATTATAATTATTTATGTATTAATAGAATTGTAAAAATGAATATATATTTGGATATTGCATATTATTGTCACTTTTCGTTGATTGATTCATTAATTTATATGTAGATTCTAGATGAAATATAGACATATATCTCAGTCATCTGCTTCTAAAGTTTTCGCACAATAAGCGCAGAAAGAGCTCTATATGATTGACGCTAGAATATAACTTTGCAAGATATGCAGGGAAGAAAGAATTGAAATAAAAGTATCTTTATATAATTTTTCCATTTAAATATGTTTTATTGATAAGTAATTTTATATTATTGGTAATTACAGAATTATTCATAATGGAATACCTATGGTTTGTATAACCTCCTGAGACAAGACATACATAGAGCCAACGACACGATGCTATGGTATAATTTTGTCTTATTTTATGACAGTTATTTCATATTTCTCTTGCATATTTAATTTTCTATGGCTGTATGTCATCAAAAACTCCTCCGTCGACTTTCCCTTTGCCTTAGTTTCATCGTTTCACACGTTACTCTGTTATCTCATAGTTAGTTATTAATTAGTTAGTACACTCCAGATAGATTGGCTGATATTTTGATCATCACTTATCTATAGGGATATAAAGTAATATAATGTGTTAATTTATAATAATATATAATAACTAATTCCTTTGGTATTTATATTATGGGTATTGTTTTAATGTAATATATTTACATTAGAAAAGATAATTATACATATGAGTGATATATTGAAAAATCTCTTTACTGTATTTGTGTCATTATTTGTATGTGTCAATAACCCGTCTGTTTACTTTTTATATTTTTCAAACATTTTAGGCTGCTACTAGCTGAGATAGGAATGTTGTTCTTAACAAAGATACTCTATGATATGGGAAGGATTACCTAGAATCTTGGGCACTTTTTCTCATCTTTCTGTGATTTTATGTAATTTCTGTGTTTTATTTCTATGCTCTTCTTTAGAATGTATGTATACGATGTTAAAGAATAGTATAAACTGCATGGCGTGTTCGGCCTCAGAGTAACGCTCTCACCCTACTTAACCTCATGTTTGAGACCTCTGTTGCTTTTAAGTTCATGTAATTTCGCAACTTGGAAATATATTTGGTACGTTGATACATAAATACAAACTGTCAGGCATTTATTTCCTCTCTTTCCAGTTTATAATTTATTGATAAAGGCATACTAGAGTAACATAATATTTTTTCTCAGCCAAATTATAGTTTAGTTATATTAATGGCACCTGCATCTTTAATCAACATCACGCAACAGCATATAATATATATAGGTATGAGTTGAAATGATTTTGATTTATTATAACTTTTTTATTATTTATTATAATTATACGTCACTGTCTTGAGATGTTGATTGTAAGTACCTTATTATTGCTTGCCATGATTAATTTAGGCAAAATTGCTTTAATACAGCTATGTTTTCTGGAAATTTGTTTTGAATCATGTCCAATGCGATTGCATGTAAAGGTAATTTATGAACATATATACTCACAATATTTTAAATTTACATCAAATAGAGCTTTCTATATTTAGTATTTCTTTCTCTCCGAAAATGTTCGTTCAACTGGTGGATCTTCAAAAATTCTGAATGTCTGTTTTCTGATCAAGACGTAGCCGAGAAACAAATGACAATAGAAAAAAATATTGGAATAATAAACATTCTTATACATAATACGGCTACCTTCGGTAAAGAATTCACTCCACATGAATTAATCATATTTTTTCGGCAAAATAAAAAAATAAATTTAAAAAGATAAAGATATTATTGAACACACACACACACACATATATATTATATATATATATATATATAATATATACTATATACATAGCATCAAAAGTCGAAAACAATATTGGTCAGTTGAAAAATGCAATAATTTTTGGCGGGAAACAATGGCTAACTGTCACCGTGATATGACTTATCGACACATCTGGATCATAGACCTCACTCCTTTCTTTGTTTTTATTGTTGTTGTTTAGCTGCTGCTGCTGTTGCTAATCTCATATGGTAGTTCATTGCAGAAGGTGATTACACCAGGCCGGCTGGCGCTGTTGTTGTTGTTGTTTATAGCAAAGACCCAGAACTAGATACATATAAGCATTTTTAAATGTATTGGCTGTTTATCTACGTGTGTGGTTAAGAGGGATAGGTGAATTTTGCGCGCTTGTGTGGTGTCTGTGTGTGTGTGTGTGGTGTGATAAGCCTGTGGTGTGTGTGAATGTGTGTGTGTGCGTGATTGTGTATGGGTGTGTGTGTGCGTGATTGTGTAATGGGTGTGTGATTGTGTATGTGTTGATGTGATTGTGTGAGTAGGGCAAGGTAGGTGGTATGGGTTGTGGGTAGATTGTACGTATGTGTTGAGTGGTGATAAGTGTACTGGGCGTGTGTGTGTGTCGGTAATTGGTAGAATATGTGTGGTGTGTGTAAGTGTCGTTGACTTGTGTATGTGGTGTGTGTGTGTGTGTGATTGTGTGTGTGTGTGCGTGTGTATGTGTGTGTGTTGGCGTGTATGTGTGTGTGTGATTGTGTATAGTAGTGTGTGTGTGCCGATGTGTGGAATAATGTGAATCGGGCGTTGTGTGTGCTCTGTGTGCTGGGCGTGATTGTGTGTGAGTGTGTGTGTGTGTGTGTGCTGTGGGTCCTGTGTGCGATGTGATTGTGTTATGGGTGAGTTGTGTGTATGTTTCCTCGCACGATGCGTAGGTTTAGAACTTGGGTTTGGTCACGTGAGCATTTGTATAAGCGTTTTTATAAATCTCTCTTGCTGTTATGTAGTGTGTGGCAACGTGGGATGTGGATTTTTGTGGGCGCGCGCTTGGGTGGTTTAGTGCATGTGTATGGGTGTGGGTGTTGTGTAGGAGGGGGAGAATTGGTGTACGCACTTGTGTGTGTGCCGTTTGTGCGTGTGTGGGGGGTGGGGGAAGGGAACTCTTTTTCAGTTGCGCAACTTTGTGTGTGTGTGTACATGCATTGTGTGTGTTGTCGTGGCTACACTAGGGAGTGGAGGGGAGGGGAATTTGCGTGCGTGCTTGTGTGTATGTGTGTGTGTGTGGTGCGCGCGCGCGCGCGTGGCGTAGGTTTTTTGGAAAAGATTATTAAACTGATTTTATTTGGAGTGTTTGCTTTGGTTGTTGTTCAGTCCGGGGGGGGGGGGGCGATTCTTTTGAGGTTTTTTTTTTTTTCGTATTTTAAAGACAACTGGTCAGAAATGGGGCAGTACTTTAAGTGAATGAACTACAACAGAAGTTGGTACGTCTAAAGATATTCAAATTGGGCAAGAGTGAACAGAAATTAGTGAAGAACGAGAATTAGATAATTGAATAAGTTTCAATATATATATTTGAGTAAAATGTACGAATGAAAGAATAAATAAAGAAGAAAGAAGGAATGAATGCAAGAAAGAAATACGAAATAAGAGAAGAATTAAGAAAGAAAGAGAAGGAAAGACAGAAAGTAAAGAAAAACGAATATGATAAAAAAAGAAAGATAAGGAATGATGAAGAAAGAAAGAAAGAAATGAAAGAAAGAAGAAAGAATAGAAATACGAAAGCAAAAAAGAAGAGAAGATTGAAATGAAGAAAGAGAAAAATGAGTATGAAAGAAAGAAAGAAAGAAATACGAAAGAAAATGAAAGGAATGAATGAAGAATGGAAAGATGAAAAAATACGAAAGATAAAAAGAATGATGAAGGAATGAATGGAGAAGGAAAGAAAGATTAGAAAAGAAAGAAAGAAAAGTAAGATACGAAAAAAGAAAGAAAGGAATTGAATGAAGAAAGAAAGAAAGAAAGAAATACGAAAAGACAAAAGTATAAGAAAAGAATGAATGAAGAAAAGAAAGAAAGATAGAAGAAGATAGAAAAAAAGAAAGAAAGAAATACGAAGAAAAAGAAAGCACGAAGTGAATGAGAAAAGAAAGAAAGAAAAAAATCCGGAAAGAAAAAAGAAAGAGATGAAATGGAATGAAGAGAAAGATAGAAAGAAAGAAATCACGAAATAAAAAAGAAGAGAAGAAGAATGAAGAAAGAAAGACAGATAGAAAGAAGAAAGAAAGAAAGAAAGAAATACGAAGAAAAAAGAAAGGAAAGAATGAATGAAGAAAGGGAGAAGAAAGAAAGAAAGAAAGGAAAGAAAGTAAGCTGGGAAGAAAGACAAATAAGTAAAAGGAAATAAGAAAAAAGAAATAGACAAAAAGAAATGACGAAATTAGGAAAGATAAGGAGAAAGAAGAAAGAAAGAAAGATGAAAGCGAAAGAAAGAAATACGAGATAGAGTAAAGAGAAGGGCTGATAGATAAAAATTACGGACAATACGTAACGAAAGTACAGAAAGAGAAAATACGAAAGAACAGAAAGAAAGACAAGAAAGTGAAAGCATCAAGATTTAGAAGTACGAAAAAAATGAATACAAACATCAGCGCCACAGAAAAATTACGTGAATGGATAAAAACAACAAAATGGCGGCAACGATAATATAATAATAATGATCAATAATACAATAATAATATAATAGGATAATAAATATAATAAGTAATATTGAAAATACTCAATCATTCATAGAGGTATTTCTTTTTTAAAATAATGAATACATTTGTCATTCTATGTAACATTTAAGAATATTATGGGAAAAAGTTAGTATCTACAGGATTTATCTATCAATATATAATTAATATATATATTATTTTATATATATATATATATATATTTGAATAGATAAATCGGTATAATATATATATATATATAATATATATATATATTTATATATATATATATATATTGCTGCCGTCATCCACGTGTTTTTTTTGTTCTTCTCTGACACATCTATTTATTTTGAAAGAAACAACAAACGTTCCATTCTTCATTTTCTATCTTAGTGCATTTTTTTTCCTGCTTTTTTTTCTTTTCCTTTCTTTCTTCTTCCTTTCTCCATTCGTTACTGCTTTCTTTTCTTTGTTTATGGTCTTTCTTTTCTTAATTCATGGTATATCTGTAGCCTAATATCTTCTTTTAAATAGTAGAATGTTTCGACTAGAAAAAATAAAATCCTTGTAAATCATTTGTTTTGATGATATTAACGTTTTATTAAGAATTTAAGGGTGTATTCATTTTTAGAAGATACTGCAGGCACGCTCATGATATCTGTTTGATGTATAATGTTCCAATAGACAATGAAATAATTCCTTATACTTTTTGTTCAGAAGAAAATTAACTTTTCTCCTGATGATAATTGCAACGTGGATAGCCGATCGTTGGGTAGCCATATTATCACCTCTAGCCACTAAGTCATCATTTGAGCTTTCGATAAATTGGTGGGATAATCTCCTGATAAACACCGCCTGTCTCGTGCCTCTCCGTAGAAGCTCTACTGACCAGGTTTTCGACTTAGGTTTTAAATTAGTCTGGAGAATATGGGTGCGGGCGCTCGCGTGTGGTTCGGATGCGTTCTGTGAGGTTTCACTACGAAGCCTAATATTTGGCAGGTATCGGCCGTAGTGTGTTGATCTATCTGGAGCCCTGACTATTAATGAACGTAGAAGTAGCATTTCTATCTAGAAAAATATGATGTTCTCATTGATAGGTGATTTCTCTGCTTTTTTAGCCAAGATTTCGTAGCTCTTATGATGGAAGGCTATATATATATATAACATCAGCGGTTATTTGTAAGTGACACGTCCAGCAGTAAGCCGCGCATCGGCGAACCGGCTGGCTAACATATTGGGTTATCCAAGTGGTCTTATGATGAAATAATCAAGCATTAACCATCTCCAACAGTATACACTACTAACCTAGCTCAAACTAACCAAGCTCAAAAATACCATCACATTACTACCTTGTTGCGCCTCCCTTGGGGCCTCGTTGTATGGTGCTACTCATAGGAAGCCGGGTTGTGAGCGTCTCTATACTGACATGAGAGATGAGGAGATAGACGGAACGCCAGTACGAGAGATTGAGTGATTAGGACGAGAAGACGCTTAATATCAGTGGACTCGATCACAGACTGCACTTTGACTCAATCTCGAGTTTATCGATCGTTGTGGATACAGATAAAGTATGGATTTGTTGATCCTTTTGTACTCTGAGAACACTTGCTGCTCTCTTTCTAGTATTTACTCCTTTGATCCAGTCTACTTATTTCAATACGTTACATTTTTCATGTATGTGTTATTATTTGTCATTGAGTAATGAGCTTTGTACATACCGTTGGTCTAAATTTTTTGGACACTAACTCTTGTGATTTCAAAATAATTCAGCGTACACTTTATTTATTTGATATTATGCGCATACATCTTTGGGCTTGAATATCTACTTATACTGTTGGTGTTCGACATCAGATTTTGTCTCCATAATACTTCTGAAAAGTGCTTCCACCTTGTCTCGTCACAAATAGGCTTAGGTGATAAAATTTGATATCAAGTTGCTTATACCAGCGTTCTATAATATGTGTTTAATTTGGGGTATGAGAAACAACCTTCGAGTGACCTCTTTTTGAATTAAATGATCATGAACCTCATCACTTTTGACGTAAATTCCTCTGTGCTATGTGATGGGGAGGTGATGTACGAGGTAACAAAATATCTTTCCACAGTTTGGTGCATCTCTTAACACTATTTTTTTGGAGTAGTTATTCTGAATGTAGTACCTCTGTTGCATCTTGTGGATTAAAGTTAGATTGTTATTGTATTAATCAATTTCTGCTTATAGCCAAGGTTTCATAGTCAAAGTTTGACTTTTCATGCGACCCTAAATTATTTGCATAAAGGAGACGTATCCACCTGACTTCACAATTTGTTTAATATCTGTGCCGATCACTTCTCATATCGTAGTTGATCATCGCAAACCTCTTCAATGTATGCAGCCCACCCAGTCTTGTTTTTAAAGGCGGAAGAATTTCTGATGATTTACAAAGAAGAATTTTATGAACCTTCTATCTGGGGCTTTCCTGTTGCCATTGTCTCTAGTGGGTTAATTCAGATTTGTACTATGTTTATTTACTAGAGTTCCAGCTTGTCTACATTACTCGGATTCTGTTTTTATTTTTACTCGGAAATGTATACTGTAAGAAATATTCGTTAGTTTCTAATACGGAAACTATTGTGTATAATATGGTACAAAAGAAAATTTTTTAACATATGTTACCGTCTTGTGCAAATTGTTTGAATACCTTTCGCGCCAGAGACACCTCTTCGTTTTAATTTTGACCTAAAATAGTTGAAGATAATCATATGGCGAGGAAATTGTTATTAGTCTTTTTATATAAATGTTATGATATAAAGATGTAAAAAATTAATCATATACTAGCAGTTTTTTATTATCATGATAAAATATTATTGGATTGACTAGGTGAAGTCAAATTGTTCTTCAGCACATATTCTTTATGAGAATTGCTTCATTTTTTTCTCTAATTTTGACTGTTACGCAAATGTCTTTTACTTTTAGAAAGGTGCACATTTTGTTTCGTTTTTGCCTCGTAGAGTGAAAGATTTTGTCGATATTGGATGTTGGGGTTTGAAGCTATTTTTGTTACTACATGGTAGATGGTGTGTATTAATGGTGACGATGGCGTGAGCTATCTAAGTGGAAATATCTATTCATTTAAAAACAGAAATTAATAAATGTTTTTTCTTTTTTATTACATATCCCTGTGAATAAAATTTGTGTTACGAGACATAAATTAGAGGATTGATGAAGAATAACCTCCAAAATGGCTAGGCTATAATAAGATAATCGCGAATATTACCTGTTAGTGAAAGCCTTTCTTTATAAAGGGCTGTTTACGATTTTTGTTGGTCATTCTAAGCTTCAAGCAAGAAGAGTCCGCGAGTTCCAGCGGAGGTTTATAGGTGTATAAGCACGATTACGATCGGGGTTGGTATGTCGCACTGGAGTTGCTATCGTGAAAGACTCAATTCTCTCGCTCTTCGATGTTGAAAGTGGAATTTTGTATGTTGTGAATCTATTATATATATAGAGAGTAAATCCTGAGTTGACTATATTAGTATGGCATAGTAGATGAATAAGGTGGGATCTAGCAGAGGACCAGCCTTCATTTTTTTAATGTAATGTGATACAATGTCACTCTTGTTGCTATTTGGTAATTATAACGTGTCTAGAGCAAAGATGGCATTACTTTTTGATTAACGAGCTATGTAGACCGTGAAGTTATCGTGTGTAGTACTTGGATTCAGTCTTAACATAATAGTGTCATAGCATCTTCTATTATGTTACTTTTAATTAATACTATTTTAATCTTCATCTTGTGTTCATGTGTTAATTATAATAACGAATCAATGTGTACCCTGGTAAGATCCTAACTCGATATAGTGTGGCATGTTAACAATCTGTTGGCATTTTATTGACTACAATCACCATATGTTGTATCAGATAAGTATGAGTTCGATATAGTTTTTGCGATTTTAATTTACTCTAGGCCTGGTACAACATATAGTTGTGCTTCATTTCATCTTATATGATATTCAATAGTTATCATGTATCTAGCTGCATCTGATCAACTCAGTAGTACCATGTCGCTTTAAACACTAAATAAATATGGCATGTTACATATTACTAGTTTTGGACTCAATGACCTATATTATTAGGTAGAAGTAGGTAGATGTGATCCCCAGAGTGAATCATCCAGTTTCATATTTGTATGAAATGATAACATGTTCTCTCTAGTGTTGAGTAATTATACACTAAAAACTGTTGTTAAAGCTTGTTACCATTATTGGAGAGCAAAATGGGCATTGCCAACCTATTTGATCTAAAACTTCTATGTTGTTGGTAGATAAGCTGACTTAATGTCACGGAGGTAAGTAGATTCCCCAGAGGACGCACTTCATTTTGCTGATGATACAATTTGTTCCTGTGTGCCTAATAATTATTTGAGTCTATCGACATATGCTCTTTGTCCTTGATAGGTCAAAAATGACTATTATCTACTTTTTTATCGTATATCATTCACCTATAGTTGGATAAGAAGTAGGGATGTGATGCACGAGGACATAGCTTCATTTTTATGTAATGAATACATGTTTGTATTTGGTTAATATTCTATAATACTTGTCTAAATAACAAAATGGCTATTAAATCACTTATATTGGTACTCATCCTCGTTATGAAATTATACGTTGGTTTTAGCTAATCTAATTAAAAATATATAAACTGTAAAGGCAATTTTTATTTAGCAAATCTATAATGAGAGACGGGTATCTTTCACGGCAGTTACTATCCGGATTTTATGAATAATTAACACATGACAAGTTTTTTTTGTGTTTGTCTCCTGACCATATCGCAATGTTTTTTGAGGTCTACTATAACTCTCATTATCTCATAGTACAAAACATATTCTCTTTGAAAGAGATAACGCACACCAAATGTAAAATATGTTTTCATATTTATATGACTCCTTAAAGTGTAGATGAAATTAATAGCTTTTTATTATAGGAAGATTTATATATAAAGAGTTGTCTTCGTTTTTCATAGCTATCTTATCATTATTCAAATATATTTTGTGGACCTGTATTATATATATATATTATATCTTACGTTCTCCTAGATATTCTTATATGTCTATGTTTAAAGGCACTCTATAATAATGAGGGTAGTAATAGATAAGTACTATATATAATATTATAAATTTATATATGATAAATTAGCATAAAGAAAATTAATATAAGTATAAAATTAGGGTAGTCTAATTGTTTGTTGTCTCCACCTAAAAAAGAAATATTTTATAAGTTTTATAACAGGTTAATTAATATATTGAAAAGAATACCTAAATCAGGATATATAAATATATATATACAATAAATTTATTATGTACAGAAAAATCAATATTACTATTTACTTTATTGAGTACTAAGAATGGTGTTAATGTAGATAGTAGTTAAATTGTATAGATGTTTTTCAACTTGAGACGATAGCGATCATTATATAATAATACGACAAAAAAGAGTATCATGTCGCACGATTTCATCACATCCATTATTATATGATCTTACAATGAGAGATTTCGTGTGTAGCTGCTGAAGCTCGAAAAATACAAGTCACTTCTTAACACGTGTCGCAAGGTTCATTAGTTATATGACGTCACATTCACGCATTGTTTGATAATTTAATATACTCATTTAAACGGCATAGCTAGTAATATGGTATAAAATTGCGTGTACTAGCGCCGTATCTAATTACCCTCTGTTCGCACTATACATGACCGCTGAGACGCAGTGTGATAATAGCTGTGTCAATTAATCAGATTATCTTTGTAGATTTACATCGCAACAGAAATTACGCGGATTACAGTGTGAACAGGAAAGCTAATTTGCCATATTGTATTGCATCCAGCCAATAAATAGTCTTAATTGTTACTTACATAATCGTCGTAGTGTTATATGTGATTGGTGTATGGATCTCTCTCCATATACTTGTTAATGTTTTATTTCGTTAAGAATGAACATAAGCATAGAATAGCGAATGAAACTACGGTGTAACGGTTGACAGATCTTAAAGAATCTTTAAATTATAAGAAAGTAATCAGTTACACTTTTTATTCTTTAGCATAGTAGCTAATTTACTAAATAGTTTTATATATTTGGGCTCATCAGAA
This sequence comes from Doryteuthis pealeii, assembly GCA_023376005.1. NCBI lineage: Eukaryota > Metazoa > Mollusca > Cephalopoda > Myopsida > Loliginidae > Doryteuthis > Doryteuthis pealeii. The sequence goes on from CM042175.1 coordinate 3,608,946, forward strand.
GGAAAACATTCAGCTAATTAAATGCAAGGAGCGAGTTGATTGGAAAAATGATGGAGAGATCATTAGTTTTTCTCAATGAGATTGATTCGCATTCTTCGCACAATTTAGTAAGCCGGCCTTCTGTCCCTCTTCTTCTTGCGGGGTGTATTAAATATCATAACCATTTATCTTAGATTCTCTTATTTCGTCACAGAAAGTATTATCAACATTTTACATATTCTGCAATCTTACACTTTTCAAATTCTACAAATATATACCCTTGCACCCAGAGTAGATGGTGCGACAATATATGGGTTGCTAAACTGCTAAGTTAAATAATACTAATAAAACTTTACCTACACAATAAAAGTCTACCTAATCTACTAACACATATAATTATAGATTTATTACCTGTTAGGTATATTATATGATGACCCAGAACGGGTTGATAATGCATATTATATCTATATAATGTCGTGGATATCAATTTCGAAGAAGTTTCATATAACCTTATCTTTACACCACAAGATTCTGCCACGTGTCATATTAATCGTGAGACGGTCAACGGGTCATACCGATAAATTCTCGGTCAGTAAACCTCTACTACAATATACTGAACCAACTTATTCTGTAATTAATTAATAAACATCATTTGATATAACAAAATGTCCTCAGATCAGACTCTCTCGGCATACGAATTAGATGTCACAGGCATAGCATATACTGAAAATTAAGATTAAGTCACAATTCTTCCTGCTCCGCACTGCACTCTCCGTAAAGGTTCTTGGGATAACATGCGCTACAATTCCTCATTAACGGTTTCTTCTAGTTGGTTGGCACAGCCAATAGGCCGGCAAAACTATGAGTGTTATAAAAAGATTGTCAACTTGGTGTATAGTGGACGTCGTGTACTCGCATCTAATGTCATCTACATAATAATAAACTGTGAGAATTTGGTCAGGTTACAAAAACCAAATGTCATTGTGGTATGACATGTAACTAATATGAATTCTGATATCTAGTACGTCCATAAATAAGACTCTTTTCCATACAATATACTATTGACATCTGCTTTTTCTGTAATTGGTATATACCTGATTAATCTATTGATTGCTGTTATCCACCGATTCTTATTTCTTATGTGGCATCACCTCACTTTTTATGACTATAAAGTAGGAGCCATTTCGTTTTTATTCAGAAGCATTCTGGGTATATTTAGGCTTGTTAAATAAAAATCAATATTATGAGAAAGATTAAAGGAGAGATAAGATTAGAGCGACATAGTCGCTACACGAAGTAATAAGTATATAGGACAGTAAAAGTAAAAGATAAGAATAGGAAAGAGGGGGAGAATTAAGAAGAGTAAAGGTGATGGCGCGTTGGAGCGATCATAAATGCTAACTTGTTTCAATCGTAATAATATATATGTAAAGATGATAAAGATAGGAAAAGAAAGAAAGTAAAGAGTGAGAGTGGAGTAAAAATAGAAGATCTTACGATATATAATATACTATATTAATTCTATTGTATATTGTCAAGAGATTGCATTTACACTGGATAATTCATATTAAAAACTCTTCACAGGATATCTATATTACCATTATTTTCAGACACAATATACATCTGCTATCCGTCGATCTAGACTAATTATCCCTTGGTCACAAGAAAACTATATATTGCCTCCACACAAATTGCAGAATCTCTGATCCCACGGATATTCTCTCTAAACAAAACATTTTATACACTCTCTAAAACTGCATTCCTTTAAAAATATACATTAAATTCTCTGTATTTCTAGTACTTCTCTAAAAACATTTATTTCAGGACTTCTTATATTTCGCATTACAACAATAATCTACTTTTACTTTAAATACTTCTCTTTACTAATACTGTATCCTCTCTTTATGTCGAATCTCTCTGTAAATTGTTATTCCACGGCCCAAATTCCCTAATAATGTAACTTCTATACGTTCTACGAAATACTGTAATTTTATTCATCCCCCCGCTTTTTACTTCTCACCCTTGTGCTCATCACAGATGGTTCTATCAGTATCCTTCGTTTTTTGCACCTATGGTAAACATCGAAGGCGCAACATTAATAAACAATTTGATCTCACTCACTCTGCAATTGACGCAATAAGGAATGTGGAATCAAATATTTCGAGAGTCGCAATATAAATAGAAAGATATTGTGTTGCAATGTATGTGTGTAGATCATCTCTTATCTACCATCATTTTCTCTTAATATTTGCTGCCTATAGCTCTACAGGCTCTCTTGCTATAGTGTCGTGATTTTAGTTCACTTAATCTTATTCAACTAATTATATATAAATTTTTTGTTTGTTGTTTTTTCGGGGACAGAAGTAATAAACGTTGGTATGAGCAATGCTAATACAATATATATAGTCGTGAGGAAGGCAATTGTTTAATATTATTATGGAACATATTTAAACACTGGAAACTTTTCTTTCAATTGCGGGGGTTCGGTGTGTACTAAAGTCATTACGCGATTCTCACTCTTTTCATTTTTAGATATATAGATAATTGAACCACGGTCGTGTGGGCCGTCTGACCACTCTTTCTCATCATGACTGGGCCCATAATTCCTTATCAACTAAAGAGGTGAAGAAAATATGAAGAGAAAATGACGTTTTCGTTAAAATTGTGCTTCTGGCCATATTTGACGCGTTCTTTCTTGTTTCAGTATTTTTTTTATTTGATAATTTCAAGAGGTGTCTTTTTTTTACTGCGACGTATTGTAAAGATACATTCAGCAAATAATTTACAATGAATCTTGATATATTTTGAAGGGGGTGGTGATAATGGTTATTATGAGTTTATGTTCCATGAGGCTCGAAATTGGACTAATACAGTTTTGACTACTAACTCAGTGAGTTCAATTCCTAGGGACAGTTCACCATAAATGCGCCATAATCCTATCTTTAACACTATAGTTAAGGGCACCCACCCAAAGATATGAATCGATATGGTCTGAGCTCTCCTATCTCAATTATTGTTTCGGTAAATAAACCGATAGTGAATGCAGACCGAAGCTCATTTTAATTTACCGTTTACGCCGACTTGTTTAGCGGAATCTATTGGAGATAGTGGTAACGCTCTTGAGGTCAAATGATCAAAGCTTCGTGTGTTTAATGTCGCGGAGTTTGTGTGTGTAAGAGAAATCAAACTGCTAGTAATAGCTTCAGTCATAATTAAAGATCTATTCAAACTGCATCTTTAGAAATACAGTGCTAGTTGATAGAATTTATAAAGAGAGATTGTCATCTAATATACATAAGTTTACTCTTGAAGCCGACTAGCACTCAACAACGTGAGTCAGGTATGTTGGTCTCATAAGCTATAAAAAAATATTTTTAAGGTTGGATCAGTTTGTGTGTGTGTGTGAGTGTAATATTTTTATGATGATGTGAAATTGTGTCAGTACAGGTGATGAGTGTTATATGTATGTGTAATGTTAATTGTGAGAGTAGAGTTGTGTCTGATAAGAAGTAAAAGGACAGGTCGGGGTGTGGGTGTGTTGGTGTGTGTGGGGTTGGTGGTTAGAGGTTCGGTGTTACGTGTGTAGTGTGTTTGGTGTGGTGTGTAATTGTGCAGAGTGAGTGTGTCTATAAGAGGAGCATGTGGTGACGATTGGCTGATAGATGTGTGTTCTTGTGTGATTGTGGTTTAATCTTGTATTAAGATGAGGTGGCGTAGAGTATAGGAGTGTGTGCTGCTGTAGATAGTGTGTGGTGGTGGATATGTGTGTTATGTGTATTTGGCGTCATGGTGTGAGGGTGAGTGGCGTGCTCGTCTGTAAAAGGGACGTGTAGAGTTTAGTGTGTAGTCTTTCGTGTTCTTTGTACGAGCTGTGGGTGTCAAGTATGTTCGCAGATGTTGAGCTACTGTTATATGTGAGGGAGTGAGTGTGGCGGATGGTGATGTGGGATATAAGATCGCTGGTAATAATGGAACTATGGTTGTTGAGCAAGGTGGCTGTGTCTATACAGGCGTGGTGAGTTTATGAGATGTGATTATGTCGTCGTGGTGCGTGGGAGTTGTAGGTAGCTCGTGCTGTGAGTGTGTGTGTTAAATACTAGTTGAATGTAGTGGATGCGGTTGATAACATGTGCAATCTCCACAGCAGAGTTTACGTAGAGTCGTACAAAATCCGACGAGTGAGAAGAAAGATACAAGAGGGAGATAGTGTTATAAGACTTTTGGTTATAAATACAGAAACTGTGATCCCATTACTTTAATCGGTTGTCATCATTAGTGTTTTTCGGTCTGAAAGGCGAATCTTAAAAGTGTGTTAAGTCTAACTTACAGCTTATTGACTAAGCCGTTCAGTCCAGCACGCTAGTCCTGCACGCCACGGGGACGTGGTCCAATTCAGAAACAAAATACCGTATAGATCTCACATCGGATCACAATAACTGGAGGGTGAACCAAGTTTATACTTGGTTAATTCACAGGGCCAGGCGGAGAAAATCTTTGGCATGATCTCGCTGTTTTATTATTCGAAACATATTTTGTTTTGAATTCTGAACATAGACAATTTAATTATATCCATATACCCCTGGGCAGTTAATTCTATGTGAACCTCAGAACACTCCACGCGCTGCCATGACTTATTGTAGTTACACTCGGGCAGTTACGCAATCATCGTTAGCAGCACGAGGCTAAGTATGTTAATGGTATTAAATAGAAGGGGTGGACCAAGGTTGAGTCTTATATGTGGATATAATTAAACATAGACATTGCAACCATCATCTGTTAGTAGCACATCATATTTAGCTTGTGAGGACCTAATGTGAATGTGATTAGTGAGTCTCGAGTTGTCTGTTATCTGTGCTTACTCTGATTGTCGTCTGATGTCGAAGCGACGTCTAGCTCAGTATGGCCATTCTGGTGGGATCTATATTGGGTGCGTCCGCCTGTAGGAATAATATAGAATTCTCGTTGTGTAGGAACAAGAAATGGGGGTATCAGTTATATAATATGAGGACTTTGAGTGATGTACAATATCGCAAAATATCTTGGATACCACCCTGCATCTGTCTTGGGCTTCTAATATCAATTGTAGCACATATTTATCTGGAGCACCCGTGTTGATGTGAATGTGATAGTCCGAAGCATATCGAACTCGCTTACTATGATGTCAGACAGTGCTCAAAGCAAGTACAGGAATTCTAGTGTCAGAAACAAGAGGGATAATGGTTGCTTCCGAGCCAGTGTTCTTACTTGTGATTTATAGTAGCATGTAAATTGGAAAGCTACTGATCACCGTTCACTTCATAGGAGGCCGTCCTCACAGTACTGTTTTTTTTGTTGCGGTCTGAAAGTGAAACATGACGCCGGTCCTCACTGTACTTCATAATAAGTTTATGATTAACCTAACTTACACTCTGTTATATCTCAGTCAGCAGCTTCTCTAGTCACTGTGCGTATACTACGACTATGGGATACTGTTGTTATATGTTGTTCAATCGATTTGTCTGTATAGAAAAAATGTATAGAATCTAAAATGGACAATAAATGGGTGACCAGTTATAACTTGGTTTATAATACAAACTTGGATTCCCTTCTTTATGTCCACATATTTTTTTCGTCTGAAAGTGAACTAAAATTTTGAACCAACTTTTCACGTGATGCTTCAGTCCAGCAGCGCTAGTTATTGCACACGGGGACCTTCATTCAGAAAAAATGTATAGACAAATTAGCAAGAAATGGGTGACATTTCCTGTAATCCAGCTATATTTTAATAATAATCTTGGTTATATTATATCTACGTGTGAAATTGATCCAGCCTTTCTTTATCGTAACCACGATAGCTTTAGATCTCAGTCTGATAAAAGTGATAAATTATAATCCAAGCGAGTAATCACTGAGCTTCGAACTCGCTTGTTATATTGGGCCACTCTGTGGGTGACGAGTCCGACCGTTTTGTCACCTACCTTGATATTTCTACGTGATTTGGATATAAGAATAATCGGATTGGGGGAACTGGATTAGCTTTATCATATTTCACCCGGATATAAACATCAGACGGGCATCACTTCCAAAATATCAGCATCCACATTATTTATTAACTGTATCCTCATTATTTTTGGTGAGCCTTAATATGTTGGATATGTGGATGGCTGAACTTCGAAGTGTTCTGAATCTCTGCTAATCTCTCTGATGATCGACATGCCCTCAAGCATACGTTATAGCCACTACTATTGGCCACGGGGACATTCTCGCCTTGTGAGAAATATATATGAATTTCTAAGTATGAACAAGAAAAATGGGGGATATAGTTTTACTTGGATATAATTTATCCATCAAATTGAACCATCTAATTTTTAAAATGTAGACATATTTTTGGGACCAGAAGTGAATGATGATCATGCGCATACATATGTGAAGCTACATTCAGAATACTGTAATCTCGGCTTAACGTATTGGTGTTATGTGTCTTGGCAGAATTTCTCAACATCATATGTCTCAGAGATTTCTATTTTGGAACAAGAAGGGTGAAGGTGGACCTAGATTTACCTTTACTATATGGTTATAAAGCAAAACGATATGAAGCTCTAAACTGCCGACAGGTTTAATATTTAAAGATACCACCTTCACTTGGTTGTGTTATATGGTCGCCAAGCAATATATTCTTTCTCCAAATGCGCACGTGTAAGAGATTTATATTATTTTTATATTTATACGAATTATGATGCATATAAATTTACTTATTGGAATATTCTCTCCCGTTCTCTCTCTAGAATGTATTTTAGAATATATTTGGTATGAAGTTTATATTATTCATCCTATTGATTTCATCATAGACGTAAAAGTGAGATGTGCAATAGGAAGGAAGAGCTAGGGAAGAGGCTGGATAAGATTAATCAAAGCTGATAAAAAGCGAATACGAAGAATTGAGGAAAGTGCGTTCTTAGGTATGTTTGTAGGATCGTATTTTGGCGGAAGATAAGGAGGATAAAATAGACGAAGAAATAGCTATTTATTTTTCATGTTCGTATGGCGTATAAGGTTATCTTCACCTTACATTCATATCCTAAATTAAGAAGCTATTCATTAACTATACTATTGCATTCTATGATTCTTCAGAATTTTTTAAATAAAACAACGAATAGAAACGTTGGATGGGGAGGAAGAGTCACCGATGAGTCACTAACATGCTTCGTGTGAGTTAATAACCCGATATCGTTGTAGACGGCGAGTTCAAAATCAGTCGAATGGTATACGATTATCTACTTTTCTGGAAACTAATAACTCCTATCATAAGAACAGGGTTTCTGAGATGGACCTCATCTCTCATATATGTTTGAGAAATTTTGTAACTGAATGTTTGATCGTGGAGGGGGTCCGGAGAGAGTCGTAACTAAAGTGGTGTCATTAGTGTTTTATCTGCCACAAAGGATGCGATGATGCTTAATAAATAATTTAGAGGCTCGTCACCATGACGAGATATATTTGTAATTGTAGTTTCATTGATAATTGAGACTGCTTGCTGATAATCTTAGTTCTATCTACCACATTTAGTTCTGTTCTCCTTTCCGGTAAACGCAGTTGATACCTTTAGCGTCTCTAAAGGTAAATTGTGTATGAATTATGAGTGCTAGTCCATAAAGTAGAATACGACTAAAAGGGAATGTCGAGTTCAGTCAATATTTGAATGAATAAAGTTGTTCGCCCCCTTGAAATAAACTAAAAATGCCATAACCAGCGTCCCAACCTCAAAATTCACGATTCCTGTGGAATATTGGTTGTTTATATAAGATGCGAATGAATATAATGGAGACTGCATTTAACTAAATAGTATTGGGTATAGGATTAATGTGTGATTATGGGTAATGATTATTGATAGAAGGTATAGAGGATATAGAGCGAGAGCAGGTTTTCGGTGTTTGGAGGATAATTTTAATGCTAGATAGATAATATTAGCAGATTTTAAAAGGGGAGAATAACAGTGGGTGTCATTTAGAGCACCTGAGGAGAAAGGACCAGGGAGGTACAGTCAGGACCGAAAAGCGTGGTTGTATGTATATTTCCGGGCGAAAGGTTATCTCCTACATTAATAATATTTTTTCACATTGCAATCTATATTTTCGATTTGAATAAAACAACGAATGAACATCGGTGGGGAAGAAGAGTCCCCGTGGCTAACACGCGGGACTCCGATATCATTGTAAGCGAGTTCAAAACTCCAGTCAACTCCAGTCTAACACCCTTAATAAAGGTACGCACCCTCTCATATATGTTTACTAGTACATCCATATTAGGGTCCGTGCTATCAATAAATCATTTTGCCATAGAGTGCTAAGAATTGAGGTCGTAAGTAGACGGTTCTTGTAAAGATCTGCTGACTGTTCTAAATAGCAGTATGCAAGTAGTCTTGGACCAGTTCATTCACTCTCTAAGAAAAGTTAAGATAGTCTAATATGACTAATTAGGAATTCGGAAAATCGAAATATTTTGGGTTGACATGCCGTCAACCAACCAACCAACCAATATTCTAGAACATAGAATGTTTCAGTATACTAGTACAGCCAAATTAGTGTTCGCTATAAAGTGCTTGTCAAAAAATTGAGGTCGTAAGTAGACGGTTCTCGTAAGGATCTGCTGGCTGCTCTGGACTGCAATATACAAGTAGTCTTGGACCAGTTTATTTACTCTCTAAGCAAAGGTAAGATAGGCTAATCCATGCCAGTATTTTTCGGGCTATAAGGCGTATTTAAAATCCTTATATTTGCTTAAAAATATCGTCAGTGCGCCCTATAATCCGGTGCGCCTTACGTATGAATTCTGGTTGTGCTTAGGCCTTGTGACCTCAAACCAATTTCTATGTTCCCACTGCTGTAACGGAATCACTTGTACGGTCTCTTAATAATTGCGTCGAGAAAAAAAAACATTCAAGGGAGGCAACGCCGGGCGAGTTACGCCACTATTTGCCAATGGATCGTCGAGTGGGTTGACATGACGTCAAATCCAGCCAACCAACCAATATTCTAGAGCATAGAATGTTTCAGTATACTAGTACATCCGAAAAAATACTGTTCGCAAAAAAGTACTTGCCACAGAGTGCAAAATAATTGAGGTCGTAAGTTGACGGTTCTCGTGATCATCTGCCGATTGCTCTAAATCATCTTCATCATCCTGTCGCGCCAACAGCACGGATATCCATGACAGTCTCTCGCCAGACGTCCCTATCATTCATTGAACCCTGGATACTAACATACAACTCTCGCATGAATCGACGATTTGATATTTCTTAAAAAGTGAAAAATCGACCTACCTTACTGCTCGGGATCTAGGATTTAAACATCACGGACCGCCAGCCATGTCAAACAGGTGCAATCGGTGTATTCTACAGCCCCAACCGACAGGGCGGGTAACGCTTCCGGTGATAGTAATACAATAATAAATTATAAAAGAAGGTGTGATTTTAGATATGATATAAAGAAACGTTTT
>CM042175.1:3623398-3693398 GCA_023376005.1 Doryteuthis pealeii
TCAGTTCTAAAACGTGATTTCTTGTCAAAAAATGATATTCGATCGTAGAATAAGAAGGCAAATTGTACAGAGTTATTCACTAAGTTTTGCTCCTATTCCAGAAGCATGGGGCACCCAGTGAGAATCGAACTCACTAACAACGGTCAGTTCTAAAACGTGATTTCTTGTCAAAAAATGATATTCGATCGTAGAATAAGAAGGCAAATTGTACAGAGTTATCACTAAGCTTTGCTCCTATTCCAGAAGAATGGGGCACCCAGTGAGAATCGAACTCACTAACAACGGTCAGTTCTAAAACGTGATTTCTTGTCAAAAAATGATATTCGATCGTAGAATAAGAAGGCAAATTGTACAGAGTTATTCACTAAGCTTTGCTCCTATTCCAGAAGAATGGGGCACCCAGTGAGAATCGAACTCACTAACAACGGTCAGTTCTAAAACGTGATTTCTTGTCAAAAAATGATATTCGATCGTAGAATAAGAAGGCAAATTGTACAGAGTTATTCACTAAGCTTTGCTCCTATTCCAGAAGAATGGGGCACCCAGTGAGAATCGAACTCACTAACAACGGTCAGTTCTAAAACGTGATTTCTTGTCAAAAAATGATATTCGATCGTAGAATAAGAAGGCAAATTGTACAGAGTTAGTCACTAAGCTTTGCTCCTATTCCAGAAGAATGGGGCACCCAGTGAGAATCGAACTCACTAACAACGGTCAGTTCTAAAACGTGATTTCTTGTCAAAAAATGATATTCGATCGTAGAATAAGAAGGCAAATTGTACAGAGTTATCACTAAGCTTTGCTCCTATTCCAGAAGAATGGGGCACCCAGTGAGAATCGAACTCACTAACAACGGTCAGTTCTAAAACGTGATTTCTTGTCAAAAAATGATATTCGATCGTAGAATAAGAAGGCAAATTGTACAGAGTTAGTCACTAAGCTTTGCTCCTATTCCAGAAGAATGGGGCACCCAGTGAGAATCGAACTCACTAACAACGGTCAGTTCTAAAACGTGATTTCTTGTCAAAAAATGATATTCGATCGTAGAATAAGAAGGCAAATTGTACAGAGTTAGTCACTAAGCTTTGCTCCTATTCCAGAAGAATGGGGCACCCAGTGAGAATCGAACTCACTAACAACGGTCAGTTCTAAAACGTGATTTCTTGTCAAAAAATGATATTCGATCGTAGAATAAGAAGGCAAATTGTACAGAGTTATCACTAAGCTTTGCTCCTATTCCAGAAGAATGGGGCACCCAGTGAGAATCGAACTCACTAACAACGGTCAGTTCTAAAACGTGATTTCTTGTCAAAAAATGATATTCGATCGTAGAATAAGAAGGCAAATTGTACAGAGTTAGTCACTAAGCTTTGCTCCTATTCCAGAAGAATGGGGCACCCAGTGAGAATCGAACTCACTAACAACGGTCAGTTCTAAAACGTGATTTCTTGTCAAAAAATGATATTCGATCGTAGAATAAGAAGGCAAATTGTACAGAGTTAGTCACTAAGCTTTGCTCCTATTCCAGAAGAATGGGGCACCCAGTGAGAATCGAACTCACTAACAACGGTCAGTTCTAAAACGTGATTTCTTGTCAAAAAATGATATTCGATCGTAGAATAAGAAGGCAAATTGTACAGAGTTAGTCACTAAGCTTTGCTCCTATTCCAGAAGAATGGGGCACCCAGTGAGAATCGAACTCACTAACAACGGTCAGTTCTAAAACGTGATTTCTTGTCAAAAAATGATATTCGATCGTAGAATAAGAAGGCAAATTGTACAGAGTTATTCACTAAGCTTTGCTCCTATTCCAGAAGAATGGGGCACCCAGTGAGAATCGAACTCACTAACAACGGTCAGTTCTAAAACGTGGTTTCTTGTCAAAAAATGATATTCGATCGTAGAATAAGAAGGCAAATTGTACAGAGTTAGTCACTAAGCTTTGCTCCTATTCCAGAAGAATGGGGCACCCAGTGAGAATCGAACTCACTAACAACGGTCAGTTCTAAAACGTGATTTCTTGTCAAAAAATGATATTCGATCGTAGAATAAGAAGGCAAATTGTACAGAGTTAGTCACTAAGCTTTGCTCCTATTCCAGAAGAATGGGGCACCCAGTGAGAATCGAACTCACTAACAACGGTCAGTTCTAAAACGTGGTTTTCTTGTCAAAAAATGATATTCGATCGTAGAATAAGAAGGCAAATTGTACAGAGTTAGTCACTAAGCTTTGCTCCTATTCCAGAAGAATGGGGCACCCAGTGAGAATCGAACTCACTAACAACGGTCAGTTCTAAAACGTGATTTCTTGTCAAAAAATGATATTCGATCGTAGAATAAGAAGGCAAATTGTACAGAGTTAGTCACTAAGCTTTGCTCCTATTCCAGAAGAATGGGGCACCCAGTGAGAATCGAACTCACTAACAACGGTCAGTTCTAAAACGTGGTTTCTTGTCAAAAAATGATATTCGATCGTAGAATAAGAAGGCAAATTGTACAGAGTTAGTCACTAAGCTTTGCTCCTATTCCAGAAGAATGGGGCACCCAGTGAGAATCGAACTCACTAACAACGGTCAGTTCTAAAACGTGATTTCTTGTCAAAAAATGATATTCGATCGTAGAATAAGAAGGCAAATTGTACAGAGTTATTCACTAAGCTTTGCTCCTATTCCAGAAGAATGGGGCACCCAGTGAGAATCGAACTCACTAACAACGGTCAGTTCTAAAACGTGATTTCTTGTCAAAAAATGATATTCGATCGTAGAATAAGAAGGCAAATTGTACAGAGTTATCACTAAGCTTTGCTCCTATTCCAGAAGAATGGGGCACCCAGTGAGAATCGAACTCACTAACAACGGTCAGTTCTAAAACGTGATTTCTTGTCAAAAAATGATATTCGATCGTAGAATAAGAAGGCAAATTGTACAGAGTTATTCACTAAGCTTTGCTCCTATTCCAGAAGAATGGGGCACCCAGTGAGAATCGAACTCACTAACAACGGTCAGTTCTAAAACGTGATTTCTTGTCAAAAAATGATATTCGATCGTAGAATAAGAAGGCAAATTGTACAGAGTTAGTCACTAAGCTTTGCTCCTATTCCAGAAGAATGGGGCACCCAGTGAGAATCGAACTCACTAACAACGGTCAGTTCTAAAACGTGATTTCTTGTCAAAAAATGATATTCGATCGTAGAATAAGAAGGCAAATTGTACAGAGTTAGTCACTAAGCTTTGCTCCTATTCCAGAAGAATGGGGCACCCAGTGAGAATCGAACTCACTAACAACGGTCAGTTCTAAAACGTGATTTCTTGTCAAAAAATGATATTCGATCGTAGAATAAGAAGGCAAATTGTACAGAGTTAGTCACTAAGCTTTGCTCCTATTCCAGAAGAATGGGGCACCCAGTGAGAATCGAACTCACTAACAACGGTCAGTTCTAAAACGTGATTTCTTGTCAAAAAATGATATTCGATCGTAGAATAAGAAGGCAAATTGTACAGAGTTATTCACTAAGCTTTGCTCCTATTCCAGAAGAATGGGGCACCCAGTGAGAATCGAACTCACTAACAACGGTCAGTTCTAAAACGTGATTTCTTGTCAAAAAATGATATTCGATCGTAGAATAAGAAGGCAAATTGTACAGAGTTATCACTAAGCTTTGCTCCTATTCCAGAAGAATGGGGCACCCAGTGAGAATCGAACTCACTAACAACGGTCAGTTCTAAAACGTGATTTCTTGTCAAAAAATGATATTCGATCGTAGAATAAGAAGGCAAATTGTACAGAGTTATTCACTAAGCTTTGCTCCTATTCCAGAAGAATGGGGCACCCAGTGAGAATCGAACTCACTAACAACGGTCAGTTCTAAAACGTGATTTCTTGTCAAAAAATGATATTCGATCGTAGAATAAGAAGGCAAATTGTACAGAGTTAGTCACTAAGCTTTGCTCCTATTCCAGAAGAATGGGGCACCCAGTGAGAATCGAACTCACTAACAACGGTCAGTTCTAAAACGTGATTTCTTGTCAAAAAATGATATTCGATCGTAGAATAAGAAGGCAAATTGTACAGAGTTATTCACTAAGCTTTGCTCCTATTCCAGAAGAATGGGGCACCCAGTGAGAATCGAACTCACTAACAACGGTCAGTTCTAAAACGTGATTTCTTGTCAAAAAATGATATTCGATCGTAGAATAAGAAGGCAAATTGTACAGAGTTATTCACTAAGCTTTGCTCCTATTCCAGAAGAATGGGGCACCCAGTGAGAATCGAACTCACTAACAACGGTCAGTTCTAAAACGTGATTTCTTGTCAAAAAATGATATTCGATCGTAGAATAAGAAGGCAAATTGTACAGAGTTATTCACTAAGCTTTGCTCCTATTCCAGAAGAATGGGGCACCCAGTGAGAATCGAACTCACTAACAACGGTCAGTTCTAAAACGTGATTTCTTGTCAAAAAATGATATTCGATCGTAGAATAAGAAGGCAAATTGTACAGAGTTATCACTAAGCTTTGCTCCTATTCCAGAAGAATGGGGCACCCAGTGAGAATCGAACTCACTAACAACGGTCAGTTCTAAAACGTGATTTCTTGTCAAAAAATGATATTCGATCGTAGAATAAGAAGGCAAATTGTACAGAGTTATTCACTAAGCTTTGCTCCTATTCCAGAAGAATGGGGCACCCAGTGAGAATCGAACTCACTAACAACGGTCAGTTCTAAAACGTGATTTCTTGTCAAAAAATGATATTCGATCGTAGAATAAGAAGGCAAATTGTACAGAGTTATTCACTAAGCTTTGCTCCTATTCCAGAAGAATGGGGCACCCAGTGAGAATCGAACTCACTAACAACGGTCAGTTCTAAAACGTGATTTCTTGTCAAAAAATGATATTCGATCGTAGAATAAGAAGGCAAATTGTACAGAGTTATTCACTAAGCTTTGCTCCTATTCCAGAAGAATGGGGCACCCAGTGAGAATCGAACTCACTAACAACGGTCAGTTCTAAAACGTGATTTCTTGTCAAAAAATGATATTCGATCGTAGAATAAGAAGGCAAATTGTACAGAGTTATTCACTAAGCTTTGCTCCTATTCCAGAAGAATGGGGCACCCAGTGAGAATCGAAGTAGAATAAGAAGGCAAATTGTACAGAGTTATTCACTAAGCTTTGCTCCTATTCCAGAAGAATGGGGCACCCAGTGAGAATGCGAACTCACTAACAACGGTCAGTTCTAAAACGTGGTTTCTTGTCAAAAATGATATTCGATCGTAGAATAAGAAGGCAAATTGTACAGAGTTAGTCACTAAGCTTTGCTCCTATTCCAGAAAATGGGGCACCCAGTGAGAATCGAACTCACTAACAACGGTCAGTTCTAAAACGTGATTTCTTGTCAAAAATGATATTCGATCGTAGAATAAGAAGGCAAATTGTACAGAGTTATCACTAAGCTTTGCTCCTATTCAGAAGAATGGGGCACCCAGTGAGAATCGAACTCACTAACAACGGTCAGTTCTAAAACGTGGATTTCTTGTCAAAAATGATATTCGATCGTAGAATAAGAAGGCAAATTGTACAGAGTTAGTCACTAAGCTTTGCTCCTATTCCAGAAGAATGGGCACCCAGTGAGAATCGAACTCACTAACAACGGTCAGTTCTAAAACGTGATTTCTTGTCAAAAAATGATATTCGATCGTAGAATAAGAAGGCAAATTGTACAGAGTTAGTCACTAAGCTTTGCTCCTATTCCAGAAGAATGGGGCACCCAGTGAGAATCGAACTCACTAACAACGGTCAGTTCTAAAACGTGATTTCTTGTCAAAAATGATATTCGATCGTAGAATAAGAAGGCAAATTGTACAGAGTTATCACTAAGCTTTGCTCCTATTCCAGAAGAATGGGGCACCCAGTGAGAATCGAACTCACTAACAACGGTCAGTTCTAAAACGTGGTTCTTGTCAAAAAATGATATTCGATCGTAGAATAAGAAGGCAAATTGTACAGAGTTAGTCACTAAGCTTTGCTCCTATTCCAGAAGAAGGGGCACCCAGTGAGAATCGAACTCACTAACAACGGTCAGTTCTAAAACGTGATTTCTTGTCAAAAAATGATATTCGATCGTAGAATAAGAAGGCAAATTGTACAGAGTTAGTCACTAAGCTTTGCTCCTATTCCAGAAGAATGGGGCACCCAGTGAGAATCGAACTCACTAACAACGGTCAGTTCTAAAACGTGATTTCTTGTCAAAAAATGATATTCGATCGTAGAATAAGAAGGCAAATTGTACAGAGTTAGTCACTAAGCTTTGCTCCTATTCCAGAAGAATGGGGCACCCAGTGAGAATCGAACTCACTAACAACGGTCAGTTCTAAAACGTGGTTTCTTGTCAAAAATGATATTCGATCGTAGAATAAAAGGCAAATTGTACAGAGTTATCACTAAGCTTTGCTCCTATTCCAGAAGAATGGGGCACCCAGTGAGAATCGAACTCACTAACAACGGTCAGTTCTAAAACGTGATTTCTTGTCAAAAAATGATATTCGATCGTAGAATAAGAAGGCAAATTGTACAGAGTTAGTCACTAAGCTTTGCTCCTATTCCAGAAGAATGGGGCACCCAGTGAGAATCGAACTCACTAACAACGGTCAGTTCTAAAACGTGGATTTCTTGTCAAAAAATGATATTCGATCGTAGAATAGAAGGCAAATTGTACAGAGTTAGTCACTAAGCTTTGCTCCTATTCCAGAAGAATGGGGCACCCAGTGAGAATCGAACTCACTAACAACGGTCAGTTCTAAAACGTGATTTCTTGTCAAAAAATGATATTCGATCGTAGAATAAGAAGGCAAATTGTACAGAGTTAGTCACTAAGCTTTGCTCCTATTCCAGAAGAATGGGGCACCCAGTGAGAATCGAACTCACTAACAACGGTCAGTTCTAAAACGTGATTTCTTGTCAAAAAATGATATTCGATCGTAGAATAAGAAGGCAATTGTACAGAGTTATTCACTAAGCTTTGCTCCTATTCCAGAAGAATGGGGCACCCAGTGAGAATCGAACTCACTAACAACGGTCAGTTCTAAAACGTGTTTTTTGTCAAAAATGATATTCGATCGTAGAATAAGAAGGCAAATTGTACAGAGTTAGTCACTAAGCTTTGCTCCTATTCCAGAAGAATGGGGCACCCAGTGAGAATCGAACTCACTAACAACGGTCAGTTCTAAAACGTGGTTTCTTGTCAAAAAATGATATTCGATCGTAGAATAAGAAGGCAAATTGTACAGAGTTATCACTAAGCTTTGCTCCTATTCCAGAAGAATGGGGCACCCAGTGAGAATCGAACTCACTAACAACGGTCAGTTCTAAAACGTGATTTCTTGTCAAAAAATGATATTCGATCGTAGAATAAGAAGGCAAATTGTACAGAGTTAGTTCACTAAGCTTTGCTCCTATTCCAGAAGAATGGGGCACCCAGTGAGAATCGAACTCACTAACAACGGTCAGTTCTAAAACGTGATTTTTCTTGTCAAAAAATGATATTCGATCGTAGAATAAGAAGGCAAATTGTACAGAGTTAGTCACTAAGCTTTGCTCCTATTCCAGAAGAATGGGGCACCCCAGTGAGAATCGAACTCACTAACAACGGTCAGTTCTAAAACGTGATTTCTTGTCAAAAAATGATATTCGATCGTAGAATAAGAAGGCAATTGTACAGAGTTATTCACTAAGCTTTGCTCCTATTCCAGAAGAATGGGGCACCCAGTGAGAATCGAACTCACTAACAACGGTCAGTTCTAAAACGTGATTTCTTGTCAAAAATGATATTCGATCGTAGAATAAGAAGGCAAATTGTACAGAGTTATACTAAGCTTTGCTCTATTCCAGAAGAATGGGGCACCCAGTGAGAATCGAACTCACTAACAACGGTCAGTTCTAAAACGTGATTTCTTGTCAAAAATGATATTCGATCGTAGAATAAGAAGGCAAATTGTACAGAGTTATTCACTAAGCTTTGCTCCTATTCCAGATGGGGCACCCAGTGAGAATCGAACTCACTAACAACGGTCAGTTCTAAAACGTGATTTCTTGTCAAAATGAATAATTCGATCGTAGAATAAGAAGGCAAATTGTACAGAGTTATTCACTAAGCTTTGCTCCTATTCCAGAAGAATGGGGCACCAGTGAGAATCGACACTAAAACGGTCAGTTCTAAAACGTGGTTTCTTGTCAAAAATGATATTCGATCGTAGAATAAGAAGGCAAATTGTACAGAGTTATCACTAAGCTTTGCTCCTATTCCAGAAGAATGGGCACCAGTGAGAATCGAACTCACTAACAACGGTCAGTTCTAAAACGTGGATTTCTTGTCAAAAAATGATATTCGATCGTAGAAAAGAAGGCAAATTGTACAGAGTTAGTCACTAAGCTTTGCTCCTATTCCAGAAGAATGGGGCACCCAGTGAGAATCGAACTCACTAACAACGGTCAGTTCTAAAACGTGATTTCTTGTCAAAAAATGATATTCGATCGTAGAATAAGAAGGCAATTGTACAGAGTTATCACTAAGCTTTGCTCCTATTCCAGAAGAATGGGGCACCCAGTGAGAATCGAACTCACTAACAACGGTCAGTTCTAAAACGTGATTTCTTGTCAAAAAATGATATTCGATCGTAGAATAAGAAGGCAAATTGTACAGAGTTAGTTCACTAAGCTTTGCTCCTATTCCAGAAGAATGGGGCACCCAGTGAGAATCGAACTCACTAACAACGGTCAGTTCTAAAACGTGGATTTCTTGTCAAAAATGATATTCGATCGTAGAATAAGAAGGCAAATTGTACAGAGTTATCACTAAGCTTGCTCCTATTCCAGAAGAATGGGGCACCCAGTGAGAATCGAACTCACTAACAACGGTCAGTTCTAAAACGTGGTTTCTTGTCAAAAAATGATATTCGATCGTAGAATAAGAAGGCAAATTGTACAGAGTTAGTCACTAAGCTTTGCTCCTATTCCAGAAGATGGGGCANGATAAAAGATCATTTCAATGTATTTTATTGTAAAAATATTTCTAATGCATTTTTAGTAAAAATCATTTCAAATGCATTTTATAGGTAAAAATCATTTCCAATGTATTTTAAGTAAAAATCATTGTCCAATGCATTTTCATAAGTAAAGATCATTGTCCAATGCATTTTTATAGTAAAATCATTCTCAATGTATTTTATAGTAAAAATCATTGTCCAATGCATTTTTAATTGTATAAAATTTGTCTAATGCATTTTTATAGTAAAAAATCATTTCCAAGCATTTTTAGTTGTAAAAATAATTTCTAATGACATTTTTATAGTAAAAATCATTGTCCCAATGCATTTTTATAGTAAAAGTCATTTCCAATGCATTTTTTAAGTAAAAATCATTTCCAATGAATCTTTATTGTAAAAATCACTTTAAATGCATTTTTATAGTAATAATCATTTCAAATGCATTTTTATATGGTAAAAATCATTGTCCAATGCATTTTTATAGGAAAATCATTGTCCAATGCATTTTTATAGTAAAATCATTTCCATGACATTTTTATAGTAACACTCATTCAATGATCTTTATTGTAAATCACTTGCAGATGCATTTTTATTAATAATCATTTCCAAATGCATTTTATAGTAAAAGTCATTTCCAACCCATTTTTATGAGTAAAATCATTTCTAATGATTTTTTGTTATAAAAAAAAATCATTGTCCAATGTACTCTATGAAAACCATTGCCAATGCATTTTAAAATAAAATAAATTCCACTGCATTTTTATAGTAAAGTAATTTCAATACATTTTTATAGAAAATAGTTTTTTTAAAAAAAATATTAATATTTATGTAACCACCCACCGTGTCTTTCTGTCACAATCCTGCTTTTTGAAAATCTAAGCGGTAACGAATTAAAATTTGGAAAACAAAATGAGAACACCAGCAAGATGGAAATAAGTTGGGTTTTTTTTTTCAGATAGACGTTTTTTTTGTGAAGTACTTGGAAACTGAGATCATAATTCTTTAAGCCACTCACTGCGGCTCTCTACCCAGAACTGTTTCTATGTATACCCACCCCGCACAAGTACAATAACTAATGTTAATCTTTATGATGAGACAGACAGAGACTCAGATTAAAATACATAAGAGGACTTTATTTGAATAGAATGAAGTGGATAGTTAGTGAACTGTGAAATAACCCATTCTCCTTTTATAATGAAAGATGCAGTGTTCACACTGTCTGTAATCGAAACTAAGTCACTGTTTACGTCACAATACCCAGGAATGTATCATTGAGAATTTATTATAGTTAAAATCATTAATACATAGAATAAGAACAACCGTGTATATAATAGTCTAAATAAGTATGCAACATTCAACGGTCTAAATTCTTTGTAATTTATGAGGAAGTACGCCCCGGTCTCCTGCCTCAGAAATTTCTACCCGGTGACTATTAAAATAAGCCCCAGCTATGTCGTCTCGGTGGTGTTACTTGAAAAGAAAACAACCAACTTAGGCGTTAAATGTATTTTAGAGGGGGGGGTTCCTCCTTTTTTGTCGTATTTCTTATTTATTTATCGTAAATTGTTTAGAAATTTATTTATAGAAATTGTCGTAATTCTTGTTTATTTATAGAAATTTGTCGTAATTCTTGTTTATTTATAGAAATTTGTCGTAATTCTTGTTTAGATATGAAGAGGATTTCTATCTATCTACTATCTATCATCTCAATTTGTTCATTTTTTACTTTGTTTATATATATAATATCCACCCATCTCCATTTGTCATATAAAAAAAGAAGCCCCCCCTCAAAATACTTTTAACGCCCTAAGTTGGTTGTTTTCTTTCAAGTAACCCGCCGAGACGACATAGCTGGGGACGTTATTTTAATAGTCACCGGATAGCAATTCTGAGGAAGGAGACCGGGACGCACTTCCTCATGAATTACCAATTCTTTGTTATAACAAGTTTTAATAATACATACCCGGTATTATTGATTTATAAATATACATATTGTTTTATCTTAATATCTATTTAAAGTTATCTAATGTATAGATGTTCACGAGAAAATTATTTACAAACAAGAAATAGTCATATTATGTTCTTGTACATTAAATTTTCTATTTTATTATATGGTGAAAAATAACGTTTGTTTTGATAATCCTCTTCGGTAAAACAAATTTTACGAGGGAAAAATAAACAGAAAAATAACAGGTGAATATAAACCGCGGTTATCTATACGGTACCATAAAATACACAAAACCCAATCACCCTCTACGACCAATTATATCACAAATAAATACACCATATACAATATCACTAAAACCAAAATAATCTGATTACACCATATATACTAATAAATACAGTATCGAATCTACACATGAACTAATAGAAATATCAAACCAAAAACCTAATTGAATGATAGCCTCACTAGACGTAGAAAACTTATTTACCAGACGTACCATGTTAAAAAAAAATAAGAAATTATACATTAAAAAATATTTATCATAATCCACTCTCCCCCCTCTAAAAATTAATCCAACATACTTAAGAAAATATTATTAATATGCACCACTGAAGTCCCTTTCTATGACCACAAAGGCAATATATATATACAAAATACGGGTACGTTCTTGGGCCACTTTTTTGCCAATTTTACATGTGTAATCTTGAAAACAACATATTCAATAGCATAAAAAACCCACAAATCTATTTAAGATATATCGATGATATATTAATCCTCTCCGACCACACTCAAGAAATTACCACACTTCAAAAAGAATTTCAAAAAAATTCTGTATTTAACTTCACTGTAGAATTAAATAAAA
This sequence comes from Doryteuthis pealeii, assembly GCA_023376005.1. Taxonomy (NCBI): domain Eukaryota; kingdom Metazoa; phylum Mollusca; class Cephalopoda; order Myopsida; family Loliginidae; genus Doryteuthis; species Doryteuthis pealeii. The sequence continues at coordinate 3,635,246 of CM042175.1, forward strand.
ATAATAGAATCCCTTTTTTAGATGTTCTTATTGATACCAACAACAATAAATTTACTACCTCTACCTATAAAAAACCTGTAAATAAAAACTCATCCACTTTAAATTTCCAGAGTGAATGCCCTTACCGTATAAAAAAGCAATTATCAATAATCTAATAACCCGTGCAAAGTTAATCTCATCCTCAAAAACAATATTTTACACAGAATTCAAAAACATTAAACAAACACTGATTAATAATGGATTCCCCAATTACTTAATTGATTATGAAATCAAACCACCATCAAAAACTACAATCAACAAAAAAACTAAAGACAACATAATCCAATCACTAAACACTCATAATAAATCTATATTATCGCAACCAAATGCACAAAAAATTATAAAATAGACGAAAATATAATAAAAACATTAATTAAAAAAAATATATTCCCTAATGACCCTAGTAAAAAAATCAAACTTATAGTATACTATAAAAAATTTAAAACATCAAACCTAATCCTTAAAAATAATTCCTACCCCTCAATTGCACCGTTACAAAAAAAAACTATGTGGTATATTTATTTAAATGTCCATTAGGAGAATGTATCTCTAACAAAAATATATACATTGGTGTAACCACAACTACCCTTTCTAGAAGACTTACAATGCACCTTACAGACAATTGCTCAATAGCCCAACATCTAAAATCACACTCTTGTCCCAATAATAAATTCCGGAAAATACTTAATGATAACACTACCATTATAGAAATACAATCATGTAAACAACGATTAAAAATCTTAGAAGCACTGCATATTGGATACAAAAATCCAAAAGTAAACAAAATAAACTTTGATAATAGCACCAACATTCTAAAATGCCTATAATTACTATAAAATTATAATAGCAAAAGTAATAATAATAATGACAATAATAATAATAAAACTAATAATAATAACAACAACAATAATAAACACAACCTATATAAATGGTAAATGGAATAGCCCATTGTTGTACGGTTTCAAAATACCTTGAAGATGGCCCACGATAGGGCAGAAAGTACTCGGTCTATGACATATGGCAAATACATCAGCCAATTCTCGCCAGATATTACAAAAATAATCCGGCAAAACAAAGGACAAATCTTGCAGACAGAAAATGGCTGCATTATTTAACAATATATATATAATATAATATATATATATATATTATATATATATATATACACTTTATCATTGTTTTAATTTTGTAGTTTCCTCTGTACATACATACATACACACCAACTGCCGTTTATATATGTATAGATAGATTATTCAACAAATTTCCGACTGTATATTAAGCTCTACTATTTTGGGCCAGATTTCAACTAACATTTCTGAAAGTGTTAGATTCATTGAAAAGGTTTTAAACTAATAATGTGGGATCTGTTTACCACCATGTTCTACTTCCTCCTAGCTGTAAAAGCGTGTCAATCTCACAATGTTTGCCCACTCTCATGGTAATCATTACGAGATACAGATGTCTCCCTTAATCTATATGTGCTTACACACTCTCTCTCTGTCGTGGACAGGTTTCGTGCTAAGAGGGATTGGCGAACGAAAGTACATTCGGGTCACGAACCCGGCCAGAGGTAGCTGTTAAACGGTATAACCACACTGATGAGAGGTGATACCTCGAAACACGTGTCTGTGGATCACTTTATTATATATATATATATATATATATATATATATATATGAATAAAAAGAAGTGAATCCGACGGTATGTAGTATATTAAGAAAAATGAAAAAACACAGTTTAATTTAGTTAAGTGGTGAGTTTATTGGCCGACGTTGCAGTGTTTCGATCTATTAATTTGATCATCTTCAGGGCTTTTGTTCGTATGTAGAAGGCGATAAAAATTTTTTTTTATCTCAGAATAAGGAGAAAGGCGAGTAATAGTCCTTGTTTATCGGTCTGTTTAAAATTTGAAGTCCGAGAAAAATATTCTTTTTTGCGGTGTGAGCATTAGAATGTGTAAGTGTTTTGTATCGAAAAAAGCCATTGTGCATTTTTATGTGTTTATGAATGTGTGGGAATGTGAACGGTCCCTCGGTCTAAAAATGTGTTTATAAATGCAAATTTAAAAAAAAAAAAGTACAGTTTAAAAAATTATCAAGATAACTTTGTACAGCCATGGGGAAAAATTGGTAGGCAAAGAGTTAAATTTTGTAAATGGCACATGATTTAAAAACAGTACGACTATTTATCGGTTCTTTATTAATAACAAAATGGAAGATATTTTTCTTGTGTGTGTGTGTGGGGGGGGGGGAGTTGTATTGAGTTTAAGAATTAACATGTTATATTGATAAAATAGAAACAAGAAACAAGCAGATAAAAATGAAAAGGAAATAAAAATGAACAGGTGGAAAAATGCTAGAATTGCTGTCAAATGGTTGAGGGTTTTTTGACAGAAATCGTCAAAGTAGGACTTCCAAACTTTATTCTACTATTCTATAATAGGGTTGCCACCTTTATTTTGATTTTTTGATAATAGGGTTGCTACCTTTTATTCTACCAATTCACTCTAGGAATTCCAATTTATTCTACTATTCTATAATATGGTTGCCACCTATATTCGATTTTTTTGATAATAGGGTTGCTACCTTTATTCTACCAATTCCCTATAGGACTTCCAACTTCATTCTACTATTCTATAATAGGGTTGCTACCTTTATTCTACTAATTCACTATAGGACTTCCAACTTTATTCTACAATTCTATAATAGGGTTGCAACCTGTATTCGATTTTTTGATAATAGGGTTTCTACCTTTATTCTACCAATTCACTATAGGACTTCCAACTTTATTCTACAATTCTATAATAGGGTTGCAACCTGTATTCGATTTTTTGATAATAGGGTTTCTACCTTTATTCTTACTAATTCACTATAGGACTTCCAACTTTATTCTACAATTCTATAATAGGGTTGCAACCTGTATTCGATTTTTTGATAATAGGGTTTCTACCTTTATTCTACCAATTCACTATAGGACTTCCAACTTTATTCTACTATTCTATAATAGGGTTGCCACATTTATTCGATTTTTTGATAATAGGGTCATTTGATAAAAATGAACAGCAAATAAAAATGAACAGGTGGAAAAATGCTAGAATTGCTGTCAAATGGTTGAGGTTTTTGACAGAAATCGTCAAGTGGATCCAAAAAAAGGAATTGGCGCGGTGAATTGCGTCAATGTTGGTCAAACGATAATGGGTTTAGTGTGGATGGGGGTGGGGGGTGGACGAGGTGGGGGGTGGGGGGGTGACGGAGGTGGGGTGGGGTGTCGTGGACTGGAGGGGTTGGGTTGGTTGTTGGAGAATGAGATGCGGAAATGAATATCTGCCTTACGGATTAGCGGATTTAGAGAAGCCGAGGAATTGAGACGACGAAGAAAAAAAAACGAAATAATAATAATAATAATAATAATAATAATAATAATAATAAATAAATAAATAAATTGAAAAAAAAAACAAACAACAAACAAAAAACGAGAAAAGACGCTTAGAATTAGAACAAAAATGCTGAGATTAATCTAGAAAATAGTCCGTTATGATTTTGTTTGTGATGCGGCCAAAAGAGCCACTTCTCTGGGACTATTTCTGTAATGTTAATACGCGCCAGTATATCACATGACTTGTTTTTAGGCGCAAAAAAAATATTGGCGCCGAATTCACTTTCTGTGCCCACTTTCTCCAATTAAACTTGTACAAGTATATATATACCAACCCCTCCGCACGAGCAGGATGTGACACATGGTCAATTTCTTAAGCGGAGTTCAACAAGTTTGAATTCAGAGTTGTCCTTCTCCTAGACCGGTTGCCTAACCAAGGTTAAAGAGCCCAGTCTGCCCTACTATTTACTCATAGCTGGAGGGAGAGTAAGTTTCATACCTTTCCCAAGGGTATTAGCGCTAAGTGAAATGCAGTTACCACCTCCAGGGTTTGAACTCGGGGCGACGAGTCCATTTCCAATGACTCTAACCATTACACCACACGCTTCCTCCATTATCTCCTCCATTATGTTAGATTATGTTAGAAGGGTTATATAACAAGAGTACTCCGCATTCCCCAGAGCTCTAGTGGAGCCTCACCATTAGATACAGGTTCTTACCTCTCTCAAGTCAGGATTTCAACATCCCAGTACTTTTTACCATTCGGGGCAAATAACTGCAGTTATAAATAGTGTAGCGAAGGTCCTGAGTTTTGAGAGGACTACTATAAAAAAGGAGGAAGAAGAAATGAGACAAGGTGGAGGCTTTGAAAAAGGGTGAAGTGATGTACGGTGATTTGACCGGGGCCTGACCCCCCGAATGGAGAATTGAAAAACAACCTGAAGTTTCGGGTGTTGACCAGAACCGGAAGTCACGTGGTCACGAGGAACGACGAAGAAAAATACCGGTCTCTTTTTGATTTCCGACAGCGTAGGATTCTGACTGGCCTCTGGTCCCTAGTGTGGGATCACAGTAATTTAGCAGTGTCCTCTCTCTCTCTCTCTCTCTCTCTCTCTCTCTCTCTCTCTCTCTCTTTCTCTCTGCCTTTCCTCCTCTCCGAAACAACCCACGAGACGAACCCGAAAATAAAAGCTAAGCCCTGGGAAGATATATCTCAAGTGTTGTATCTTTTTTATGGACAAGACGACCGCCGCGTAACAAATACTTTTTTTAGTGCCGTGAATTTGGAGGCACGTTGACAAGACTCGCTATACAACATATGTCGCTTTTGGTACTGTGACCATATCGCCACGTTACAATAGATATGAACAGACTGATAAATAGATAGATTGATAGGTACATACATACATACATATGAACAAAACGATATAAATATGATGACTGAGATAGGTATGAACAGACTGAGATAGATAGATAGAGTTTCATTTTAATTAAAAGTATTAATCCCAGTTCAGAAATTATACATTTGACTTCATTTAATATTCCACTAACATCTTTCCGGTAGACTATGGTAAAAGTTTACGCCTCTGAATTCACTGTCTACATTTTAAAATATCATTCAAATAAGAAATGAAAAATATCTGAATATTCTTTATGTAAATTTAAAAATAAAAAAAAAACAAATATTAAAATAAACGTTAGACTTTAAAGTAATCTTCCATAGTTAAAAAAAAATGTTCAAATAAAGTACGTGTGTCCTGTTCAAGTCCTGCTCTAAGAAATATCTTCGCATTTCAGAACTATATTTAAAACTGACTTTACAAAAAATGTTCAATAAGGATAAGTTAAGATAATCCCCAAACTTTGACTAACCATGAATTTTTAAAAAGTATATATTATCTATCCGCCACACTCTGCGGGGGATACAGTCAGATATTCTAAGCCCCAACGACAGGTTGGGATACACGAATTGAAATCTTGATTAATTTCAGTAAATACTGAAGAAAAATCCTTAGCCCCGTCACGTGGTTGCAGCATGCGGAATGATAGGGTCCGTGGGCGATGCAAACACGACGTGCCAGAGCCCGTTTGATGATGCTGATGATGCTGCTGCTTGATGATGATGATGAGTGGCTTCAAATCCATCTCGTAGACTCGTGAATATTCATGAGGCGATCAGCGCGTGCGCGAGACTGGAATTGCAACGGGGGGGGGGGAAGACAGATTACAAATGAAAGCACTAATTGAGGAAGAAGAATCGGGAATTGTGGGATAGGTGTCGTGAAGGGATATCAAAATTGTTTATAAAATTACAAGGAGTTCCCAAAGAGTATTGAGGTAACACATTGAATTTGATAATTAGAATCTTGTTGATATATTCGTATGTATAAGTATATGATAAATGGAAATAAATCCGACAGTATGATTGAAAATAGATTTAAAAAAACAAATGATAATAGTATTACGCTGACAGACATCTGTTTCGACCTTTTATAAAAAATGTCTAAGGAGATTATTATATGCTGGATACCAAGCCATATAGGAGTGAGGGGGAATGAAAGAGCTGACTCTGCAGCTAAATCGGCTCTAGATTTAATCCCTGACAAGTTCCAGATACCATATACTGACTTGAAACCTAAAATTAATAGATTCCTTCATACAAAATGGCAGCAACACTGGAATAACTGTATCCACAATAAACTCTTCCTAATCAAACCGACTTTGGGAGGCTGCAGACCAACTTTAAGGAAGTCTAGAAAGGAACAAGTCATTATGTCCCGATTATGCATTGGTCATACAAAACTAACACACTCTTATATACTCAAACAAGAACAACAACCACAATGTGAAACATGTCAAACACCCCTGACAGTCAAACACTTATTGATGGAATGCAGATTTTTTGCTCCCATCAGAAACCATTATTTTAAAGTAAACAATATGAAGGATCTATTTGAAAATGTTAACATAGAGGATATTTTCTCCTTTTTAAGGGAAATAAAATTATACCATAGAATATAGACATGAAACAAATCAATGCCATACAATATAATCCCCAATAATGCTAACACATTGTTAAAACCAATTACTAAAAGTACATATATGAATACACAATATGTAAACACCCCAACCGCTAGGCATGATATAACCCTGGACGGGTTGATATGCCGTTAAAATCAATAAACCAAACCAACCTTTTATAAAAACGGTCTTCTTCAAGAGCAACTATATTGATGAAAGAAAGCATTTCTTTATCTATGAATTCATACGACCGTCGTATTAATCCTAATATCTTGTTTGCTTTAATTACTTAAATTTAGTTAATAGTTACAATTTTCCAAACACATAGAAATACAAGTAAATAAAGCAAACAAGATATTAGAATTAATACGAAGGTCATATGATAAAGAAATGGATAAAGAAATGCTGAAAAAATTATTCATTGCATTTGGTGAGACCTCATTTGGAATTTGCTAATGTGGGCTGGAGCCAAGACAAATCAAGGACATAAAACTCATTGAGGGAGTTCAAAGGAGAGCTACTAAAGTAATGAATGATTTAAAAAACCTTTCGTATGAAGAAAGACTTAGGAAGATTGACTTACCAAATTTGGTTTATCGACGTACAAGAGGAGATATGATTGAAGTCTATAAATATACACATCAATTTTATTCAACGAATTTTAATATATCAAGTGTTTATCATAATATCAATATCAGGGGTCATAAATTACTCTTAAAAGAATTTTGCAAAGCAAATGCAAAACAAAATAATTTTAATAACAGAGTGGTGAATATATGGAATAAACTAGCATCATCAATAGTGAATGTTCCATCTCTAAACTCCTTTAAGGCAATGTTAGATAATCTGTGGAAAGAAATATTCTGTGGAATTAAGATGAATGTTTATAAGGAACAGCTGACACGTCTCAGACCTAATAGACTAACTGATATACGATATTGATAGATAATTAAATTGTTCTTTACAAAGGATAACGCACACACACACTCACATCCATACACGCACATACGCACATAATGATGCACACACACAAAGAAGGACAGACATTAAAGATCACACACACACACACACACACACACACACACACACACACACATATATATATATATATATATATATATATATATATATATATATATATATATATATATATATGAAGTAGTCAAATAATGTGTTTGAAATGGCGAAGGCCGCCAATCCGTGGGAGATAATGTTCTCAACCAAAGTCATACATAATTTTGTTAATTAATTAGTTATAATTAAATTAATTAGGCGTGCATATCGGTTTAAATGTAAAGCGTAAACAAATCGAGAAAAAATCATCTCTGTATGTATATATATAAAAAAACCCAGCAAATAGTTTGATTGTAAAAATATACTACCAAACATCAACCGGGGAGAAAAAAATTTTTGGAAAAAAGAAAAGACCAAGATAGTCGTACCAACCAAAAATAATCTACTGGTACAATATTTTAGCCAAAAGAAAAAACAATTTACATGTATATATATATATATACAAAACCGCCAGGAAACTAAAGCTAATAAGTAAAAAGTGCTCAATACCTAAGTAGAGCAAATAATAAAGATACATCTAATGAGTCAGATAGACCTACTACTGAGTAGTCAGATCTTAGCCCTGAAGAGCATTAACCGAAACTGTTAGTAGGTTCGTCTGACTCATTAAATTTATCTTTATATTATATATATATATATATATATATATATATATATATATATATATATATGCGCATACGAAGACAAACAAGCAACTTCCGGAGATTATGTTTACCATGTTACAAAAAGTCTCACGTATCTGAAATCGTATTTGACTAAGTACCTTACACGTCTTAGTAATCTCTAAGCTGACTGTTGAACTTGCAATATATATATATATATATATATATATATATATATATATATATATATATATGACTGGTGATCTTACAATATATATACATATATACATACATATATATTACATATATTACATACATACATATATAAATATATATATATATATATATATATAATATAATATACATACATATATATACATACATATATATAGCTGTTCACCTTGCATATATATATATATATATATATATATATATATATATGCATACAAACATACATATATACACACACACACACACACACACATATTATTATATATATATATAATATATATATATATATATATAATACATTATATATACACACACACATAATATAATATATAATTAAATATATATACACACTATATATATATATATAATACACACACACACACACACACACACACATATATATATATATATATATATATATATATATATATATATATATATATATATATAGGCACTTTTCTGCTTGCATGATTTGGCCCGATTCCAAAACTGCCATTTTGTGAAAGAATAAACATATTTTTCGCTGGTGATTCGTTCGGCAGAATAAAAACAGGATGATTCAAGCTTGAAAACTGACGTGGCGTATTTTTGCGCCCTGGGCGGACGATCGTCCGCTTTTTGGTCGGCAGAAAACGTATACCTCTTTACAAAACACCAGCTTGAGATATTCAATACATACCGGAAGTAAGTTTGTTATTGGTTACGATAAAGACGGTGGTTAGGAGTTACATGATTTATCTGATATTTTAAACAGATCATATATATATATATATATATATATATATATAATATATATATATGAGAAGTAAATACACAAACGATGTTTTGATGTGGCTTTTTTTAGCCGACAATTTTTGGAGAATATGTACTTAATGGAAGTCGTACCTAATTTTGAAAATTGATTAATTAATAATTAATTAGGCGGGCATACCTATTCAAATATAAGGCTAAACAAATCGAGAAAAATCAATCTCTGTCGGCTTTTGACAATCAGGGTTCGAATCACGCACAAGGCGGTCTTCCTATCTATAGCTCTGCTGATGAGGCCTAATAGGCCGAAATGTACATACAGAGATTGATTTTTCTCGATTTGTTTAGCCTTACATTTGAATAGGTATGCCCGCCTAATTAATTAATTATTAATTAATTAATTTTCAAAATTAGGTACGACTTCAATTAAGCACATATTCTATATATATATATATATATATATATATATATATATATATATATATATATATATATATATATATTCATTTAAATATACTAGCAAACATATGCACCCTCCGAGTGCAGTATTTAAGTTTTAATGTAATAAAGTATGATATCAAATTAGAAAGGCTAATAAGAAACTGAATAAGAATAAAAAGAAACAGAGTGAGAGAAAAATAGGACAACTGAACTTACTCTTCCACCATTCCCGTCTTTCATTGCAAAATTTTCCTAATTTTCTATTTCCCCATATTCTTGAAAAAAAAAAAAAAAAAAAACAAAAATCAAACAAACAAAAAAATAATGCAAATCAATTAAAGATATTTTTAATCTGAATTTTTGAGATGAGGCTTGATGATTAGTATTATTTAAATTTTTCGAACTGTTGTCTCATCTTTATTGTATATACACAACATTTGAACAAGGAGGTTCTGAGTTCAACAAGAAACACCTGAAGAAGGCCAGAGGGCACATCAGCCAAAAACAATCTCGCTAGTCTAGCGCTAGTGAAAAGGAGATAAACTCCCTCACTGCCTGGCTGATAACAACAATAGGCCACTTTACTTATTTACTTATTTTACTGTAGAATGTTTTATATAATTAATCCTTACTACTGAACAAAGTGCGTATGATGAAGTAGAAAAATACTTGTATAAAATAATTTATTAAAGTCTATTAGTTTAAGTAGCAAATATTTAAGTTTTAATATAATAAATATCACATTAAATTAGAAAGGCTGATGAAACTGAATAAGAATGCAGATAAAAAGATTTGGAACAGAGGGGGTATGATTGAAAAATAGAACAACTTTAAAACTAACTCTTCCATCATTTTCCATTACTCCCGTCTTTCATTGGTAAATTTTCTTAATTTAACTATTTAGTTAAAATAGAAAGTAAAGAATAAAATAACAGTTATTTCTTCTTGTTAATGGATTTCTTTTAAGATTTTCATCGAGATTTTTGCTCATATTCAATAAGATAAAACCAAACAATTAGAAATCAATAATACTAAGCATATATTTATTAAAATCACATTTTTAGGATCAATATGCAAATTAGCCTTTCCATTCACACTGTAAACCGCTATTTTGTTGTATATATAAATACAATTGCATGTTATTAGTATGTCGATATGGTCAACAGTCTTAATGATGTAAAACAATTTTATTAATAATTGAGGTTTAAATAAAAATAAAGTCGGGGAGAATGTGATGTAAATAACAAAGGGAATTGTGGCTTGTATAGTAATATAGTTTCGGTTACAGACAGACAAACCCACAATCTCCATTATAATAAGATTAGGCTGTAAAGAATAAAATTACAGTTATTTTTTCTTGTTAATCGATTTATTTTAAGATTTATCTCTGATATGTTTGCCATATTCATCTTAAACAAGATTAACTTCGAATAAAGCAATCACATTATCAAATGCCTACTTACTCTTACTGTTACTCTGTTTAAAAAGAACCACAAAAACAGCGTACAACTCTCACCTGACGATGACATTAAGTAGAACCGAAAGTACTAGGGAAAGAACCATTCCTGGATTCATTCACTCATTCCAACTAGACATAAAAAGGATGGCCAGGAAATTGGAATAGATCGAAAAGAAACTCGCAGACAGGAAATGTCAACATTCAACCAAACACACACACACACACACACACCACACACACACACACACACATCTTCATCTCACTGTACACAACATACTGTATATGTAAACATATATACTCATACAAGGATTTTTATAAATCCCTAAAGAGAGCTCAATGTATAATAATCCATAAATTAATTATATACAGAGAAATATGTTTTGATAATTTTTTGTAAAACCTGTCGATGAGGCTTGGCTCATTTTGATATATATATATATCAACTGACTGACCCCATAGAAAAATAAAAGTACCATTTCCCTACACACCAACCTCACTCGACGTTCCCTGACCCATTTACCTTTTCACTATAAAAGCAGAATGTACAAGTACTTGGGTGATTAACGTTCGGAAGAAGCTTCATCCAATAATGAGGCGAAATATAAATTGTATTCAGTTGTCTTTGTTGTTATAGCCATACTTTCCTCTATTCTCAACCGCATTTTGTCGGATTTATTCCAATCCTTCACTCCTCATATATATATATATTTTTAAGGGGGAAGGTGCTTAATTGAAGTCGTACCTAATTTTTGAAAATCAATTGATTAATAATTAATAAATTAGGCGGGAATACCTATTCAAATGTAAGGCTAAACAAATCGAGAAAAATCAATCTCTGTATGTACATTTCAGCCTATTAGGCCTAATCAGCAGAGCTATAAACAGGAAAGTGATTCGAAAGCGGTCTTCCTGTCTATAGCTCTGCTGATTAGGCCTAATAGGCTGAAATGTACATACAGCGATTGATTTTTCTCGATTTGTTTAGCCTTACATTTGAATAGGCATTCCCGCCTAATTCATTAATTATTAATTAATTAATTTATACGACTTCAATTAAGCACATATTCTCCCAAAAATTGTCGGCTAAAAAAGCCATATCAAAACACATCGTCTGTTGTTTACTTCTCATATATGTACATTCAGAGATTGATTTTTCTCGATTTGTTTAGTCATGAATTTCAAAAAAGTATATTAGGTTTGACTTCAATAAGCACATATTCTCCAAATATTGTCGGCTAAAAAAGCCATATCAAAACACATCGTGTTTGTTAATATATATATATATATATATATATATATATATATATAAATTTCCTTGTATTATTTAGGGAAATACTCAAATCTGTACATACCTTCATCTTTTGGCGTCACCATAAGAATGTTCAGAGAATAACTTACCTGAAAGAAAATGAAAGAAAATAAATAAATATTTTCGAAACAGTCAGATAGCAATGAAGAAACACGCATTGTTAAAATTGCAGCTTTATTGTTAAATTCTAATAACAAATTCGGTTAAATCAAACTTAACGCACCTAAATTCCACCATTGTATGCCCCCCCCACACACACCGAAAGAAAAATACCAAAAATCAGAGAATTAACCGAATTTAATGAAATTTTCAGGGTTGATATATTAATGAATAAAAGATATAATACACCAGTTATTTTATTTAAAAACGTTTACATTTATTTTCAGGTCAGTTAACTTTGAACTACTTCAAAGGCGTAACACAGCTTCTTAAAGATACAGAGTCAAAGTTAATTGACCTGAACAAATATAAAATTTTAAATAAAATAACTGATGCATTATATATTTTATTCATTAATATATCAGCACTGAAAATTTCATTAAATTCGGTTGATTCTCTGATTTTTGTTATTTTTTTTTCTTTCGGTGGGATGACATATGATGGTGGAATTTAGGTCCGTTAAGTTCAATTTAAGCACAATTTGTTTTGTTCTTGCTCGAATAAGAAAAATGATTCATTTTTTGCCGGTGTTCTCAACGAATGTAAACATTTCATAATTTGTTGAGTCTGATCCTATTAGAAATTTATTTACAAATAATATTCATTTCAAATGGAATTAACAATAATTGATTTAAATGACATGTTAACCCGTCCAGGATTATTTTATGGCTAGAGTTTAGGAAAACATGACGAAGGCGGGCGGTCGAAGAGGCCCAACCCTCTGGTCATATCAACCTCTAGTACCTATATACAAACTTTTTTTTAAATATTAAATGTACTAGAATGCAGTAGATGGAGGACAACCACTAGTTTATTTATTAATAAACATGAAGTTAATGAAATTTATTTCTAACATGTTTCAATAAACCTGAAATTAATGAGAATTTCTATTAATATATCAATGCACGTGAAGTTAAGAAAAATATTTCTACCAATTTATTAATACCCATTAAATTAATGAATATTATTTCTACCAATTTATTAATACCCATTAAGTTAAGAAAATTATTTCTACCAATTTATTAATACACATGAAATTAATGAAAATTATTTCTACCAATTTATTAATACACATGAAGTTAATGAAAATTATTTCTACCAATTTATTAATACACATGAAGTTAATGGAAATTATTTCTACCAATTTATTAATACACATGAAGTTAATTAAAATTATTTCTACTAATTTATTAATACACATGAAGTTAATGAAAATTATTTCTACCAATTTATTAATACACATGAAGTTAATGAAAATTATTTCTACCAATTTATTAATACCATGAAGTTATGAAATTATTTCTATTAATTTATAAATACCCATGAAGTTAATTAAAATTATTTCTACCAATTTATTAATACCCATTAAATTAATGAATATTATTTCTACCAATTTATTAATACCATGAAGTTAATAAAACAGTTCTACTAATTTATAAATACACATGAAGTTAATGAAAATTATTTCTATGATACCCATGAAGTTAATGAATTATTTCTATTAATTTATTAATACCCATGAAGTTAATGAAAATTATTTCTATTAATTATAAATACCCATGAAGTTAATGTGAAGTTATGAAAATTATTTCTATTAATTTATTAATACCCATGAAGTTAATGAAAATTATTTCTATTAATTTATTAATACCATGAAGTTAAAAAATTATTTCTATTAATTTATTAATACCCATGAAGTTAATGATTTATTAATACCATGAAGTTAGTGAAAATATTTCTATTAATTTATTAATACCCATGAAGTTAATGATGAAGTTAATGAAAATTATTTCTACCAATTTATTAATACCCATGAAGTTAATGGAAAATCTATCATATATACTGAAACTCTGTAAAATTGAGTGGGAAAATAAAAATTAAGAGAAATTCAGAGAATCGAACATTGTGAGAAAAAATCGGAAAAAAAAAAATTCCGATCATATTGACAGTTTCCGGATTGAAAAAAAATATTTAGTTTATTTTTTCAATTCAGAATTATTTTTTATTAATTCGCGAGATTTGAAAAAAATATTTGCGATTTTTAAAAAGATATTCGCAGCTTTTTCTTTTTTTTTTTAATAGAATAGCTGCAACTGAAAAAAATGGTGTATACTCAAAAAAAAAAAAAAAAAAAAAAAAAATTAATTAAAAAAATTAGAATTTTTTTTTTTAAGTATACACCATTTTTTTTTCAGTTACGGCTGAAAACCGAGTGAAAGTAAAAGAAAGCGGAAATATAAAAAAATACATTGACCTTGCGCGAGAACTGAAATAGCTGCGAAACACGAGGGTGTTAGTGATACCAATTATAGTTTTAAAATATTTGTTACTTTTTTAGTTGAAACACAAAAGCCACGAATGTTTAAGATTTGCGTTTAAAAATATCTATTTTGAAAAATATTCACTGCATTAAAAAATATTTGTGGCTTTTTTAGATGAAACAAAAAAGCCACGAATGTTTAAGATTTGTGTTTAAAAATATCTATTTTGAAAAATATTCACTGCATTAAAAATATTTGTGACTTTTTCAAAATTTAGATATTTACGACATTTAATTATCTGTGACATTTTTTTATCATAGATAATCACGGGTTTTAGTTTATTTTTTGCGGCTTTTTTATTTCTTTTTTCTGGCTTTATTTAAAAATAGATATTCACGGTTTTATTCTTATTTCTATTTTTATTTAAATATTTGTGGCTTTTTTGTGGCTTTTTGTGGCTTTTTTCTTTCTGGCTTTTTATTTCAATATTTTAGAATATTCGCGTCATTCAGTTACTTTTTTTATCTTAGCATTTTTTCTTTTTTTTTTTTCTTTTTTTTCTTTTTCTTTTTTTCCCCATTTTTTCGTGTTTTTTTTTTTTTTTAAATATCCACTGCTTTTGTTTTTTTTTTTAATGATCGCGTAATTTCTTCATTTTTGTTTCATCCTAAAAAATCTTTCACAAACTTCCTACACGAATACGCCTGCGCAATCTGAGATTTTGTTTTTCTATTTTTTTCCCCGCCAAGAACGAAAAAAGGCGGGAATATATCTATCGCTTTGGCGCTCTTTTATTGCTCGTNCCCTCTTCATCATTTTATCCCAATTTTTTCTTTGTATAATTTGAAAATCGAAACTTTTTCGTTGGCCATTTTGGTTATTTGGTTTGCCTGGGGATTTATATTTCTATTTACGCTGATGTGTAGGTGTGGTGATCCACTCTCAGATGAAAAAGATCAATCTCCTTGCATCGCATTGAGTCTTATACCTGTCCTTCAAAAAACAAAAAAAATAGTTACTCACCACAGGTATAAATGCTTCGAATACACTATAAAAAAACAAACGCCTTTATGTACAAATATGCCTGGAAGACGGGAGGCGGATTATTTATTAAGTAACATAGAACAGAAAACAATAAGAAATCTCTCTAAGAAGCGATTTCAAACATTCCATCTGACCACCCGTCGCTCGGAAACTTAGCTCGATACTTTTCAAATTCCTTGTAATCTCTAGCGCGTTCACTCACACAAACCCCGTTTTAATATCAACATGAATATGCATTTTTACTTTTACCATTAACTTTACATGGACTATGGATGAAAACTTATCTTACTGCCTAAATTGTATGATGATTTTATCCGAAATATTATATGATGGTTAGTTTAATAGAAAAACAAATAACTAAAAAAAAACAGAAACATAAAGAGTAGTAGTATAAAGTATCTGTTTTTTCCAATCATATCATCGGGTTAGTTTGATTTGTTGAGCTGGCCTTCTAAGAAACATAGATAAAAAAATTACTAAATTACACGATAATTGGCTTCGTCAATTACACTGATAAAACAACAAACCCTTTATATATATATATATATATATATATATATATATATATATATATATATATAAAAGATGTATTTTGTGTCATTAAACTAAAATAGGAAACAATCATTGATTTATTCAGGTGTTGTATATATATATATATTTAATATATATATTAATTATAGTATATATAATTAGATAGTTATAACAAATTATAAATGGAGACACCAACAAATCACACATACGTATAATTTCTATTAAAAAAACAAACCCTGCTATGCTTTTTGATAATGTTGGTTAAATTCACACCTGACTGTATTGATTCAGCCATCTGTCTTTCTTTCAAATAATCTCCGTCGCATGCGACTATGGCCGCTCATAAGTATTATCTGTCTTTCTTGATGCGCGTGTTGAACACTCGTGCTTCACGTGGCATTTTGAAAAAAATGTTTTGTTTTTGTTGCGAGAGCCATTGTCATAAAGTGTCTCGCGTCGTCCATATACGAATCGTTTTAGTTTAAAAAAATAAAGATTTACGTTTTTCGGGACTCGTCGGGCACTTTCGACAAGAAAGGTTCCCGATTTGACGGAACAAGAAAGTTTCCCGCAGGTCGCGAAAAGGTTCCCGAAAGTATCCAAGCATACATAAATACGCTTGAAGAAGTCCCGGAGAGGCTCAGGTATCGGGCTCTCCGATAACAAAGAGGTTGTGTGTTGTTCAGTAAACACATGTTAGTATGAGATTACGAGGACAATAGCATCGAATATACTATATGTCAAAGCTTGCAAGTCTTCACAACAATTCATGATTGAAATAATATTTTATTTATAAATTATAAATTTTTCAATTTATATGTAGTATGTGAAAAGATGCAGAGAGACTTGAGAAGTACAAGAGATATGACAGATGAGATTGGGCAAGTGAAGAGAATTAGAGATATAGAGAGATGAAGAAGCGTGTGTGTATGAAAAGTGAGAATGGGAAGGGATTGAGATGCAGAGAGATGATGTAGAATGGATGTGAGAGAGAGAGAGAGAGGAGAGAGAGAGGAACTTATGAGCGATAGTCCATTGGAGTTTAACCACAGGTTGTTTTGATGCATGCAACGAAGATACAAATCTAATGGAGAAAGAATATCCCCAGCGTTTGGTCTGGCAAGGATTCTCCATGTAATGAAGTACATCATTTAAGTATATAGAATAAATATCTATTACTTTGCGATGCTTCGCTAAGTGATAGTATAGAAGATAGTACGTAGCACTATGAGTCTCTATCTCATTCCATGTTGCAGAATTTTAGTGGGCTGTCTTGGGAAGATAGTACACTGTGTGTAGAGGAAGAATATCTCATAATCGAAAGCATGCGGGTTGTGCGTGTGATGGAGATTTGTAAGTAAGAAAGGTATATCCTCAACTCGGTCCGAGCGATGGTAATAAAGTGTAACTGGTTTCTAACTATTCAAATCCCATTAAAATTATCTTGATATTTATACACAACTAGATGGAGAAAAATAACACGCCCCTTGAGAAAGAAATGTATACACATTGTCTTGCTACACGTAGATCACAATGAGGTTAAATAATCTAGGTAGTAACTGATCACAGTAGTATAAATTATGTAGTTTCGGTAGCAGTCAAACAATATCACACAATCTCCATAAAATAATAAAATAAGGACCATAACAGATACTAAGTCTACGGGTAATAATCAACCTAGTGAGCGGGAACATTTGGCTGGCCACAAAGACTTATCATATAATTCTGTCATTATTACAATATACGGTATACAGTAAGCATCTGACCTAATGTTGCCTTTTCATAGGAGGTCAGACAGATATGATTCTCTGATTCGACGTGAGCAGCCTTAATGTATTATCGTCGATAAGCTCTACCTGACCCCTCCAGAAACATCACATGGACCCGAAGGTGCTCATTACCATACATACACCAAGTGAGATTTGTAAAAAGTCATCTTTGTCCCCCGATACCCCAAATTATCGGTAGCGAATATAACCATACTATTATTATTGTAATATATATCATACACCTTACTATACTCTAATATTTTTCATTGTTTTTTTTTATTTTTTTTTTTTTTTTTTTTTTATTTATTTATATATTTAGCATATATATTATATATCATATATATATCGAATTATCTCACTGGAAAATATCATTGTTTATTTGTGTCACAAAGGAAGAGATAGAGAAAGAAATCAATTTCGCTAAATGTAGTTGATGCTATCAGAAAAACATAATAGATATAAATGATATTATATATTTATTTATTATTAATATAACTCAATAACCTGTTCTGACTATAGTTTGTGAGATTGAAGCTTCCAAATTAGCATGAACAGCCTCAATTAATTATAGTTAGATATTATTAAACCAATTGTATGTATTTAACTTAAAGTTTAAAGAAAATATATAAACTATAACAAAAACCTCTAACAATAAAGTAAAATATTATTAGCCATATTATTAATAGGTATATCATTAATTTAGTCAGTAAGTACAAGCAACTATAACGGAGACAACCATAAAGTATGGTACCAACAGTATACAGAATAAATAACTACCTGTATTTATAATAAGTCGAAATAATAAGTCTATAATAAATGGCATACTCTTAACCTATTAAATGATACCTTTGAAAAGATGAAGATATGGATAGTGAATCCGTGAACCAGTCATTGAAATTTATAAATATTTATAGTAATAACATCATGTGTATTGTTTTATTTCTATAAATATATATATATAAATATTAATTCAATATTTAAATTAAATATATATATATATATTATTATATATATAGTAATATATGAATATATTAAGTATAATAGTTAGTTATATGATTCATTTTCTCTAAACAACACAAAGTATTTCTTTCCATTGGTGTAGTGTTATGTAATAATAATATAATATATATATATAATATATATATATAATATATATATTAATATATTATACATATAATTGCCAAGTGTAGGTTATGATCGAACTTGGAACCCTCTCCCTTAATGGATGGTATTTTTTTTTTTTCATAAGGGCCCGAGGGGAGGGGGGTACCCCCGGGCGCCTTTTTTTTTAAAAACCGGGAACTTTAAATAAAAATAGATTATATTATAATATGTGAATTTACCACCCAGCGACTCCGGAAAACAGAAGCAGGCATGTGACACAAGGTCAAAATTTCTTATAGCGCGCGGTTCAAACAGGCTGTTGAATCCAGAGTTTTACCTTCTCGGTATACCGGAGTAATTATATGAGAGCCATAGAACCTAGCTGTGAATTAAAGACAATCAAGCCCTACAGTCTGCCTCACCCTACTTATTTACTCCATTAGCTGGTGGACACATGTAGAGTGTTTCGGTGCTCTGTTCAAGTGATTCTTACAATTATTATTTCCCTCAAAGTATGGTATTTTAAGCTAGCTGAGTGAAATATTAGCATAATTATCATCGTATACTATCATAATATAAAATATATTAATATATTATAAATATATTATATATATATATATAGGATAATAAAAATGAGAGTCTTAATATAAATCTCTAATATGTCACTATATTATAGATGCCTACGTGTGTGTGTGTGTGGAATCTGTGAAAAACTCTTCATAGAAATGTTATATACTAAGTGCTGATGATAGGTATAAAATATATTAATATATATTAATTTCACGATAAACTCAACGCTTTGAATAACATATATATTCCAATATTCATGGTAATTGTGTCGAATGTGCTTATGAGAATTTGTTTAAACTCTTTGTACGTATGATAAGCCGGGCATACAGTTGTGACAAATAATGTACTGAAAGACATCGGCTACAGACACCCGATATATCGCATATGGGAGAGGCGTGTGAGATTACGAGATATACTCTCACGCGTAAGGAGATGCTCCGGTGTGTCTACTGTCATGGTGATAATGCGTCGACATAATGGACTCTGTATCACTTCACTCGATTCTATCCCTTAAATGCTATTGCATTGCGTCTCCTAATTTAGCTGCATGTTTCATTGCAATGGCCAGCGCTTCTAAGAGGGCGAAAAACTGCTCACATAGCTTCATAGTTACGACTGAGTTTAGGTGACAAGTGATCATACAATAATGCAGTACCAACGTATAGGAATATCTATATAGTATAACTATGCAGCACTAGAGTTGAAGAGATAATAAAATGCCGGGAAATGATGAAGCCGACCGTATCTTGGCTAGAAGTACAGACTTATCCACTTAGAGAGAGCAACACACAAGCAAATTCCATTCTCTCTTCTTCTCTCTTCTCTCCTCTTTCTCTCTCTGTGTCTCTCTCTCTCCTCTCTCTGGTGGTCTCTGTCTCTGTCTTGCCTCTCTCACTAATATATATATATAATGTGTTGTGTGTGTGTGTGTGTAGTGTGGAGAGAGAGAGAGAGAGAGAGAGAGAGATGAGAGAGCAAGAGAGACGACCAGAGAGGAAAAGGAAACAGAATGAAAGGGGAAGAGAGAAAAGGGATAAGGGAGAGAGAGAGACAGAAGAGACTAGAAGCGCAGGGATGCGAAGACGTATAAGTGAGAGAGAGAGAGAAGGAGAAGACGAGCAACAAGGGAAAACAGAAATGAAAGGAGTATGAGTAATATAGCACATGGAGAGTAAAGGATGAAATGTATAGACAGAACAACGAGTGTGACTACAGAAGCAGACTGCAGCATGAGAGACGAGCTAGTAGAGAGAGGTGTAGCATCGAGAGAGAGAGAGAAAAGGAAACTCTCAGAGATGAAATATTGCGCTCTAGCACTCTCTCTCATCTATAGATGAGATACAGTTAGGTTATATGTGAGTGGATGTGTGTCTCAGAAAAAACCATGGTTATATCGTGAGAATGGTTGTAGATGTGTAAAAAAAGAAGAGTCAGAGAGGTTTGTTTAGCGTTTGATATGGAAGGAGGCGTTTATTCACGCAGAATGGAAAGTAGTGATGAGAAGCATGAGAGAGAGAGCATTAGAGATGTGAGAGATTATATTATAAAGAGAGAGCGTGTGGAGAATCTTTTATTACGTCTTTATGTCGACACGTTGAGTTAAGTTCGTGTTCACGTGACTGTAAATGTCATACGTTAAAATTTGGTATTTAAATAGACATACTCTATATATTTTACAAGATAATCATTGATGCCCTATTTGTGATCTTAAACTACTTTTATTTCGCATAACTCCCCAACTGAAAACACGTTGGCTATTTAGATTTTTGATGAATATATATATATTATATACTTATATATACATATATTATATATCTATATATATATATATAGTATTAATAAGTTAATGAGAATGAGAACAGCGCGGAATGAGTGAATCAGATCTCGACGAGAGTTCACTGTTTTCAGTTTTAATAGAATAAAAAAGGATATGTAAAATAAAACAAAACAACCCGCGAATATGAGTAGAGAAGCGAAAGGATTTTTATTATCCTATTCGAATAGCTACTATTGAATCAAATCTATATTATGGTCGATTTATAAGAAATCATATATCTCAGAGACTTTAGGTGATTTAAACAGATACTCTACGAATCCACCAAACACAGTAACATTTATACAGAGAATATAAATTATATGAGAGTTCATATAAACACAAACACATCTTCTCACACATAAGCTTGGAGCTCGACGCAGTACATCTCACATTAGCGATGCTTAATTGATTTAACAAACAGAATGTGTAGTGATGCTTGCATTTTTGTGAAGTATCTTCTAGATCGCGTAGTACTACAACGATCTTTATTCTGCGTATCATCAGTGACACATATATCATATTAAAACAGAGGTTTTTTAAAGCAACGCAGCCACCTAAACATAATTATTAGATACTAATTAACATTAATTATCCTTGAGATCTTCTATACACTCGCGCGGAAAATATTATTATCCCAGCAATAGACAATTATGACACAGCTACAACTAGAATATATTGGAAAGTCGTTGCGTTACATACATATCTACAACTAGATCTATTCCCACAAACCATCACCCCATAGACTAAGGCAAATTTTTTTTTTATAATGATATTGGCTCCCGTAAGGCTTGTGTAGTAGTTATATCACCATCCACACTCAGCTATTTCAGGGATATATCAGAGACACTACCCTAGTCTACATCTCTTCCCGTGCGAGATTATACATATATCGCGCCAGAACAAGAATTTAAGTATGTCTCATATTACTCAACCGCAAAAAGGCCACTCTTACAACACATCAATTCATACATATCTTGCTCTATTACATAAGAAAACAGAAATTGACCATGCTCTCATTGAGACGAGTTTGAATACTTTATATGACATTCAATGCAATATCCCTAATAGCAGAGCTTTCTGATGTTACAAATGCTAATACCTCTACTTAATAATGGCGCGCACAATCGCTGTCCGGCTTTTGTCTGTAAAAATAACAATACGTCAACTTAGCATCATAGTCACATACTGTCTAATATCGTATAGCTATAAGAATAAAATATCAACTATCTAAAAATTTGAGCATGCAATTGTTAGACAGTCCTCCATGGTTATTTAAATAATAAATTACATAATCCATTGGATATTTATATCTATATTTTATTCTCGTAATACCATTATTTAGATTGTTTTATTATTAAAGTCATTAATATATAATATAAAATATATCATAACCCTAAATCTGAGGTGAACAATGGTTACCAGTTATCGAGAACTTTTATAAATTATATTTGTACTCCTTAATAAATTTATTTTATTTTTACTGCATTTGAGATTATTAGAGTTTGATGATTAGACGTCTGTTGTGACTGGTACTGCGCGATATCGAACTCTGTAATGGATTTGATACTAAGATTTATTTAAATTATTATACATTTTCATCACGCGAATGCGCCGTGCAAACGGCTAAATATTTAATTTTGACGTACAATCCCCCTGAAGACGTCGATATTTTAATCTATTCTCTCTGAGTAAATTGATTCTACTATGGAAGTGTTAGATATCCGCTAACTAAGTACTTATATTTTGAGACACATATTAAACATAATTTACAGTTTGATGGCTTATTAAATCATCAGCGACTTTTAGTAATTAATGAATATATTCTATTTGCACCCACAGTTCAGCGAGCACACATGGCCAGACACCACACTTACACACACTTTAGTACTACATAATAAGTTAAGGTTCCCATCCTCGAATAATCGAGGTACTTACTATGTTATTATATTAATGAGAAATATGCACCTAAATAGTTCAAATTACATATCTGCGGTTAAAACTCGCGTATAATATGATGGTCTAACATAATCATAATTGAGTAATACCAATAGAGCGCTATCGATAAAAATTTTCACAAAATACAGGAGATTTGTAGAAAAAATGCATAAAAATCGTCCTTAAGTTTATTGTATATTGAAATTGTGTAATCTTAAAATTAATCGCTAAATTACGGAAGATTATTTAGAATTTACACTAATAATAAATCCTCTTATTCTTCTTCTTTGCGTTCTCTCCAATTCTATATACTTCTCTTATCTCTCTCTCTCATCTTCATCTCTTCGTCTCTCTCTCTCTCTCTACTATTATATATATGTATATATATATTGACTAAGCCCATATCTTTATTGTATTATATTGAAGAATGTATAGATAATTATTGAAGAAGAAGAAGAAGAAGAAGAAGAACATGACAAGAAAACACCTAAAACCTCTGGATATTG
Source organism: Doryteuthis pealeii (assembly GCA_023376005.1). NCBI lineage: Eukaryota > Metazoa > Mollusca > Cephalopoda > Myopsida > Loliginidae > Doryteuthis > Doryteuthis pealeii. The sequence goes on from CM042175.1 coordinate 3,659,242, forward strand.
TGGCGCTTTCCAACGATCGCTTTTCTTATACCACCGCAGTAAAGGTAATACTCTATACATATACAAATAATATATATATATATAATATGATATATATTATATATATATATATATATATATATATTCACCATTCATCAGGCGCGCTATTTGAATTAATGTCATAAATAGAATATAGTTAGAGGAAAATTGCTATCAATATGGTAGATGTTGATTAAACACAGAAGCTGAGTCTTATAGTTTAAGAGAAAGAAATCTCTTTATGAATGAGCGGAGAGGCATGCATGTAAGCTTACATAGTGTGACTGTAATGAACTTCCACTCATCGATGATGTAATTAAACATGGCCAACAGCCGATATTAATTAGCATACGTAATTATACAATCTCGAGAAAGAATCTTGCCCATATGTAGATTCTATCAATTTGAAGTTAAAACACAACACAAGAAACATCTACTATATTAAAAATAGTATTGATTGAGATTTAAGAAGATAGAATATCACTAGCAAATTATATGCCACCCTCCGTGACATAGTATTTCAAGTGTTTAATATAAATAAAAGTATCATATTAATTGAGAAAGGGCCAATGAAATACTGAGATGAAGAAGAGATAGAGCCAGATATAGGAAAAGAAGAATTAGAGGAAGACAAGAAGAGAAGGGTTATAGATTAGCGAAAAATAGAAAGACAACTATTAGAAAGAAGCTAAAACGTCATATACCGATCATTTCCCAATATACTCCCCGTCTATTTCTCGGAGAATGATTAAATTATAATTCATTACTATATAATAGAAAATTGATTCTAATTATAAAATAGAGGAAGAAAAGAAACTAAAAATTTACAAGTTAACTTATCTATCGCACTATGTCTCAATGCGTATCTCAATTTAAGATATTATCCCACTCGGCAGATTATATCATCGCCATCATAAGTATTACATCAACAGCAGAATGAGGCATCAACATTAGCAACATTCGTCAATAAAAACAAAAAATACTACCCACCCAAAAAAAAAAATTCAAAAAAACAACAAAAAAAACCCAACAAGATCAACAATCAACAAACTAAACAAACAGACAATAAAACAATACAATAAACACATATTATCCCAACATCTGTGAGTACGATCATGGTAGTTCGAACAAATACGAGAGAGAGAGACCATGGCATGTAATTGCGCGGAATTACAGCACGTGTGTCGCACCTATTCTGCCTAATAACTCGTACTTCCACCTCGCATATAAGTTAATTAAGTAGACATGAGTGCATTGTATACGTAAGACAATTACAAATATAGCATTATAGATAGTAATATTCCGTTGGTGTATTGCAAAGGAACCAATATGTAACAATATGTAGTATATATACTATACCTCAATACTCACTAATATATATATTCTTTATATATTATAATATACTTATAATATATTGAGTATAGAGAGTAAGGAAATATATATTTCTTAGTATTCTGTATTTGATCAGAACATCTGAGTATAATAATAAAATATAATTATATCATGAATATTAAATGTTATTATAGTTATTATTTATATATCCAATATCGTAAGGTAGAGATTGTATATTGTAACTTCCGGAAATGTAGGTGAGAATATATAGAATCTTATCGTCCGAAGGTCGTCCAACCAGAATACACAGAGAGTTAAGGAATAAAGAACACGAACCAATCATAAAAAATAACATAAATTATTAAAAGAGAACAAATAATTGGCCTCAATAAACTGAAAAAATTGTATGGAGCCTCATGATAATAAATTTATTTAAAACTGATAAATCCTCTGAAAGAATCTATCGATTAATAAATCTTCGAGATTGTATTAATAGGTATGTATACTCAAATATTCCATTAGGTCTGTTAGAGTACTAAATAATATAATATAATGATTATATATTCGAGTAATTATTATTATATAGTTACTTTAGTTGAACTACCTATGTATCCTATTCTGAAAATAGATACAACAGTCAGGGTGTCAGGCCAACCGAATTATTTATTCTACATTTCTAATCATACTTAGCGTTTTCACATACAGCTGCCAACTTTACCAATATTCTGCAGTTCAATCTAGGTCCCCTTGTGGAGAGGTCTCCTCTGACCAAAGCAAAACCAGCCATATCCTCAGTCATAAGTGGTCAATGTAAGGTTCCTTTAATAGTCTGAAAGAGGCCCGGTTCCATATACATATTAGCATATAATTCTCATTGATGCCTCTGTGCTTAATCTTCCCACAGCGATTAAACGTTCACTCTACGAGACTTCAGATTCTTTGCTTATCTCACACATTAGTCACGTTTAATCGCTATTTCTATATTTAAGTTATCTAGTACACGTTACTCACTAAACAGAGATAGTCATGTGAAAAGAAAAAAATAGAAAAAAATTATAAAGGAGAAGAAGGTACTAGTATATAGTATCATATTGATGTTGGAATTAACATACAGATACTATCATAATTATATTTTTACTCTTGATTTTATTCCATAACGTAATATCATATTCCTATAATCGTCTTACAAGACTGCACGCAACATTCTTGTTGAGCAGCTCCTCGATTAGTATTATTTTCAAGGTCGCTTCGTTAGGTCACAAGCAGTGGGAATGCAGCCATACCAGAGGTACCTGATTAGATCCACAACTGAACTAGTTTTGATAGAATTGAAACGCTCTTAACTGTCGTTCGTGAGATTGGATACTATATATATATAAGTATTTATATATATATATATATATATATATATTATATATATTATTTATAATTAAATAAAATAGGTTAAATATTATAATTATTTGAGAAATGATTATAGAGGGCTCAATTACTTATGTAAGACTTATATATATATATAATGTTTGTCATAAAACTATCGAATTTAAAGCTGTATTTACCAAGATAGAAATGAAAAATGAATGGAACATTAATTTTTTCAGAATACAAGTGTCAAAAAGTACAAAAATCTCGATACTTTTTTGACAACCTTATATAATATATATATTATATATATATATATCATATCATATCATTATATCATCTTATTATAATGTAGATTGTGTGTTTTTCTGTCTGTAACCGAAACTATATTACTACTCAAGTCACAATTCCCTTTGTTATTTACATCACATTTTCCATGATTTTATTTTTATTAAACCTCAATTATTAATAAAATTGTTTTACATTATTAAGACTGTTGACCATATTCTACATACTAATAACATGCAATTGTATTTATATATACAACAAAATAGCAGTTTACAGTATGAATGGGAAGGCTAATTTGCATATTGATATTAAAAATTGAATTTAATAAATAATTGCTTAGTATTATTGATTTCTAATTGTTGGCTTTATCTTATTGAATATGAGCAAAAATCTCGGGATAAATCTTAAAAGAAATCCATTAACAAGAAGAAATAACTGTCATTTTATTCTTTACTTCCTATTTTAACTAAATAATTAAATAAGAAAAATTTACCGACGAAAGACGGGAGTAATGGAAAATGATGGAAGAGTTAGCTTCAAAGTTTCTATTTTCCAATCATACCCCCTCTGTTCCAAATCTTTTTATCTGCATTCTTATTCAGTTTCATTGGCCTTCTAATCTTAATATGATATTTTATTTATTAAAACTGAAATACTTGCACCCGGAGGTGCATATATTTGCTAGTATATAATTACAATACTATTTTATATAGTAGGCATGTTTTGTGTTTGTGTGTTTAACAAATTGATAGAATCACATAGGCAAGATTTTTCGTGTGTAATAATTACGTGCTAATTAATATCGGCTGTTGCATGTTTAATTACATCATCGATATAAGTTCATCAGAAACTAATTAACTTACATGCATCTCCGCCCATTCATAAAAGATTCTTTTACATAGATAGTCTGTGTTATAATCAACTTCCATAATTGTACATTTCCTATATATTTATTTATGACTTAATTATAGGCCTGATGATGGTGATATATATATATATATATATATTATATATATATATATATATATATATATATATATATTTGTATATGTATAAGTATTAACTTACCGGTGGTATAAGAACGATCGTTGGAAGCGCACAATATCCAGAGGTAAGGTTGAGAAAAAAACAAATACAAAGTGCTCAATACAATGTAGAGCATAAATTTATTTTAACAAATGGAAAGGAGTAACCTACTCGAGTTTCATCGATTGATTCTTCAGGGTTACTTAAATTAATCGAGTTTACGATTAATCTTAGGTGTTATAAAACATGCCCGTTGGAATGGGACTTAACTTTAGTAGTACTAAAGTAAGTCCCATTCCAACGGGCATGTTTATAACACCTAAGATTAATCGTAAACTCGATTAATTTAAAGTAACCCTGAAGAATCAATCGATGAAACTCGAGTAGGTTACTCCTTTCCATTCTTAAAATATATATATATATATATCAAGATCCTTACAGATCACTGGCGTCCCTCACAACCCCAACAACCAATAACTTTTCCTCTCATGCACCCTCAAATTTTGTATATATTTATTAATGACTTAATTATAGGCCTGATATATATATATATATATATATAATATATATATATATATATAATATATATATATATATAGTATTTCAGCCTTGGGTAGGTAACCAGTCTAGAAGAGGGATAACTTTGAATTCAAACTTCCTGAGGTCAGTCGTTGATTGGGTTTGTGGCATTCCTTGATGCACCAATTCTTTCCTATCGACTGTGCCAAAAAGTGTGGGATGGTCCTACACAAGCCTTCACAACTATAAAAAAATCACTATGTGGGTGTTCATTGTGTGTGTGAACCCTCATACGTCGAAAATCGACGGGAGAGTCCATAATATATATATTTGCGATCTTTGCTTAGAAGAAAAGTTGTGCATATTACAAAATGCAAGCAATAACTTGTTAAATAAGAGAAGTGAACTCGTTTCGAAATGTAGGCATTTAAACAAATTTTTACTGTGTCACTTACCACCTGACCCTAATTGATCCCTGAATTTTCGCTCTCCTTTTATTTATTTATTAAAAAAAAGAATTCATCTGAACACCGCGTGCATTAACACCAATGCAAGTTTGTTTGATTATAATGTTTTTTTAAATACAAATTTAACGTCATGACATTACATCACGTGAACACGATCCACGTCACATAAACGTTAAAACAAGCCACAGTTTTTAAAAAAAACAATTTTAGCTTTACATTCCCATCGCGTGAAAAACGCTTCATATAAACGCTAAAAAATTTGATTTTTTAACATCTCAACCATTTCACGACTGTTTTTGACATCTCAACCACTGATCTCATCTGATGATTGGATTACATGAAACTTTAAGTTATGAGTGTGAAACCATAATATTACCATTGATTATAAATCTGCTCTGCTTTATTAGCATTGAGCACCTTTCCATGCAAATACTTTTCTCATTTTTTCATTCACTATTCATATATATATATATATATATATATATATATATATATATATATATGGGTGTAACATAAGGAAATTAATCGGAAAGTATGTAGAGAAAATGAAGAACAAACACAGGATGTTACAATGGATGGGAATTTATTAGTCGATGTTCGAAAATGATGGATGTTTATTCAAAAGCGTTGAGTTTGGAAAATATTAAATTTCCATCCACTGTAACATACCGTGTTTGTTGTACATTTTCTCCATATATATATATATAATATATATATATATATATATATATATATATGAACTGACCGAAACACATGTGTAAGTGATATTGATTAAATTCATCTTTATTATCCATTCTATTCTTCTTTTCTTTATTCATTCTTCCTCATATATATATTATATATATAATATATATATATATACAAACACACACACACACACACACACATATATATATATATATATATATATATATATATATATATATATATATATATATAAGTAAAGAAATAACAAAAGACTTAGAGATTTTGCATTATAGCCTATTTCGGGGAGCTTAGACAAAGTGTCTAATTCGCATCTGATGAGCTGGGAGAATTAGACACTTTGTCTAAGCTCCCCGAAATAGGCTATAATGCAAAATCTCTAAGTCTTTTGTTATTTCTTTACTTATAAACAACAATTGTTATATCTAACAATAAGAGCACACATTGAGCTCTCAAACTGCGACAGGTTGTTTAAAAAAACTCCTATGTCGTAAGGAAGATTTCTTCTCTGGACTTTTGGATTATATATATATATGTATATATATATATATATATATATATATATATATATATATATTATGGAAAAGATGACTTACCGGTGAATATGGTCACGGTGGTTGATGTGAAGTTCATAAAGGTAAGGCAGTGATATAACAAATAAAAAAGTGCACAATACGTTAGTAGAGCAAATTTATTTTAATATAGGTCCAAGTGATAACCTACTCAAGTTTCACCATGTTGAGGATCTTCAGGGTTAACTCCACTGTGTAAATCAAGATGTTGGTTGATTGTAGACAATTATATGTATAATTATCTACAACCAACCAACATCTTGATCTACACAGTGAAGTTAACCCTAAAGATCCTCAACATGGTGAAACTCGAGTAGGTTATCACTTGGACATATATATATATATATATATATATTATAATGGAGAATTCACGTCTGTCTGTCACTAACCAACACTACATCACAATCCTTCATTCATTTATTAATCATTATTCAATCTTAATTAGCATCTTTTTTTAATTAACATTGGCTCTCACGGGTACTCACACACACACCCTCTTTCACACATACACGTACTCATACACACTCACACACACGCACACACTCACGCACACCCACGCACACACACACACATTCACTCGAGCACACATACGCACATACACTATCTCTCACACACACACATAAACACACACACATATACACACACAAGCACAATTTTAAGCGTAAATAAAAGTAAAGTTGTCGGGTTGGCCTAAAGTCGGTATCAGCCAGACAGCGAGGATGTCTATCCCCTTTTCACAATCGCTAGTCCAAGGAGATTATCTTTTTCATCTGAGGTGGATCACCACACCTACCATCAGCGTAAATAGAAATATAAAAATCCCAGCGAAACCAAATAAAACCAAAATGGCCAACGAAAAAAGTTTCGATTTCAAATAATACAAAGAAAAATTGGGAATAAAATGATGAGACGAAAAAAAAAACCCTAAACAGGTTGACATGCCATTAAATTCAATCAATTGTTGCGATTATCTGCCCAGGGTGATGGAATAGAGTCCAAAAGGATTATCTTCCCATAGCGCGAGGGTTTCGCCACTAGGTGACACTACTAGCTGGCTATTTAAATTCAGCCCGGGAAGTCCTTTGACTCTCTTTCTCTTCTAGTCTAGCATCCACAAAAGATGGACTAGACGCGTGGTGTCTCCGTTTACTAAGTTTTGTTAAGTGACTCTCATATTCTTTATAAACTCATTCGTACTTCCAAAGGACTTTTCCTATTTGTTTTGTATCTTGTCATGTATGTCATGTTCTACATGCTCAGACAATAAAGTCTGTATTATTTCTCTGAATTTTTTAGATAAGGCTTGATAATTAGTATTATTTGGATTATTAGGACTATTGTCCTCATCTTCAGCTATGATTAGCGGAATGAGAACAGGATACCCCCGCGAACTGAATAAAGGGTTAGGTTAAAAAATCCGTGATGGCTCCCGATTACGGAAAGAAAGTTCTCTATTACTACAAGAAGGTTCCTGAGTCCTAGAAGGTTCCCGAGTCCGACACAAAATACCTGAAGAAGGCCGGAGGGCACATCGACCGAAACTTTGTAAAAATAACAATGAAGATGAGGACAATAGTCCGAATAATACAAATAATACTAAAGTCTGTATTGTCTGATATGTTGAACTTCTTTGTTCGGAGTTATGTTTGGATTTAATTTATTTCCCCCCTCCCAATCTCAGCCATGTGGTCGTTCTAGAAGATGTAGCTAAAAGAGCAAGAAGCGTTTGAACCAGGCGCTTGAATACAATAGCCCCTGGTGAGAACAAGCGACAACCCAGCAGGAAGATAACTCTTCCAGGCCAATGGAAGAGTTATAATAAGAATATCAACAATTTAGGTTATTAATAAGAATATCAACTTTGGTTTGAGAATAACCAAGTGTTAAGCCTGGTATTATACTATTACAAGAGAGCCCTGAGTTATTTCCTATAACTCCAACATAAACAAAGGGGAACAACTCTTGACTGGTAAATTATTTATCTATTTTCCCATTAAACTAACCCTAAATCTAACGCTAAACCCTAAACCCTAACCCTAAACCTTAACCCTAAACCCTAACCCTAAACCCTAACCCTAAACCCTAACCCTAAACCTAAACCTAACCCTAAACCTTAACCCTAACCCTAAACCCTAACCCTAAACCTTAACCCTAACCCTAAACCCCAACCCTAAACCCCCTAACCCTAAACCTTAACCCTAACCCTAAACCTTAACCCTAAACCCTAACCCTAACCCTAAACCTTAACCAACCCTAACCCTAAACCCTAAACCCTAACCCTAAACCCTAAACCTTAACCCTAACCCTAAACCCTAACCCTAAAACCCTAACCTTAAACCTAACCCTAACCCAACCCTAACCCTAACCCTACCTTGACCCTAACCCTAAACCCTAACCCTAAACATTAACCCTAACCCTAACCCTACCCTAACCCTAACCCTAACCCTAACCTTAACCTAACCCTAACCCTAAACCCTAACCCTAAACCTTAACCCTAACCCTAACCTAACCCTAAAACATTAACTCTAACCCTAAACCCTAAACCCTAAACCCTAACCCTAAAACTTAACCCTAACTCTAACCCTAAACCCTAACCCTAAACCTTAACCCTAAACCCTAAACCCTAACCCTAAACCCTAACCCTAACCCCGTCTTCTTTTTCCTAAAAGATCAGTAAATAAATAAATAATTTATCAGTCAAGAGTGGTTCCCCTTTGTTTATGTTGGAGTTATAGGAAATAACCGAGTCCTGTAATGTAGACATTGACTTGTTTGTTTGTTTTGTTTTTACGGCATATCAACCTCGGTGGGTCATTTAATGCCGACAAAGTTTTGAAATATATTCATTCTTGATAGGTGCTCAATTAAACCCAGGAGATGAAGACCCTCAGCCACCGCCTTCTAGCACATATATGATAAAAATGGTTGGAGGTTGCTATAGGGCAATAGGATTGGGACAATCATATAGGTGCTAGGGCTTGACGTGACGAACCAATTGCTCAGAAGAGCCTCTCCGACTGCCCATGTAGCCTAAGTAATGACCAACAGTACAGGTACCATTTAACGCATAACTAAACCTTTTTATTCATATCCGAGAGTGTCGAGAATGTATGAGAACATTCCATATTTAGCAGTTGGAAGGAGCAAAGTAAAATTTGTTTTCATGCCTTTCTCACATTTATTCGAAAATAATAAAGTGATTTGATTAAATTACTATGACCAGACAACTTAGCAAACACCGTGTGCGACATCTGGAACACTGGACAGTAAGGGTATTTGCCTCATACCTCACTTGTATGGGCTGGGCACAAGGCCTCGTTTTAACTTGGGTCACCGCAAGCCGAAGCTCATGGGTGGGAAAGAACAAAAATTGCGTCGATCCCCTCGGCATTCCCACTCAAGAGGGGGGCGCCTCAGGCGCTGGGCAATAAACCCAGCCCTACCCCAAGGGGGCAGATATTGCCTGGTGGGATGGTCCCCTGGGATCGACGCTATTTTTTATTACTTAACCTGATCCAGTTTCCGATGCAAACTTGACTCCCCGAGGGGATTAGGTAAGTCTCAAAGCATAGTGACTGCAACAGATACTACACCTTGATCCCTGCCTAGTTCAGGAACACTGGACAGTAAAGTGGGTCGATTTTTCCACTTTTTTAAAACATCAAATTTTTCATCTATGCGAAAGTTGTGTGTTAGTATGATGAATACTGATACCAAAAATTAGATTTTTTCTTGTACTATTTATTGAGAAATAGCATTAAAGATCGTTTGCTAAAATTCACAAAAATATCCTTGTTTTTACAACATTTGGCCTAGAAATTGGTGTTGGTGGTAATGAGGTGGAGGGACACATTTTCAATTTGAATTCAATTTATAATGTTTGATTTGTTTCATTCTAATAAAATAAAATAATATTTTCTGGTTTAAATATTGAAAACGTAAATTTTCTAAACAATGTCTAGGCCAAATATTGTAAAAACAAGGATTTTTGTGAATTTTAGCCAACGATCTTTAATGCTATTTCCTCAATCAATGGTATCAGAAAAATATCTAATTTTTCGTATCAGTATTCATTTACTAACAACACAACTTTCGCGTAGATGGACAATTTGATATTTTTAAAAAGTGAAAAATCAACCTACCCTGCTGCTCATGCTTATAAATAAAATCCTGTCCATACTGACTAGATATATGCTGAATTCATGCACTTAAATGCACTAAAAACCCTCATTTTCGCAAAATTTAGCCTTTAGACGAAACGAGGATTTTTAGTGCATTTTAGTAGACGATCTTTAATGCTATTTCCTCAAACAATGGTGAAAGTAAAAGATCTAAATTTTGGTATCAGTATTCAGTATACTAACACACAACTTTCACATAGATGGACAATTTGATATTTTTAAAAAGTGAAAAATCGACCTACCCAGCTGTTTCGATGGTCACAAACGGTGTTTGGTATGTTGTCTGTTCATGGTAATTTTCTCCAATTCTTAATATAACTCCTCTATTTGCAGATTTATATAATAAAATGAGCAAGCAACATGGATCGAAACCGTTTTGGCGGCCTTGGTCACCAATAAATACCAAAAAGTAGAAGCAGCCCCAACTCACAGAGAATAGATGGGTGAAGAATTTTAAATGAACCAGATTCCATATGTGGTGCTTTACGTGCTTGTAAAATCCGTTACACCTAAGTAGCGTAAAGTATAGTGAAAGCGGCAACTCACCTGAGAGAAGGAAAAGAAAGCGGTATTCAAAAAAAAAAAAAAAAAAAAAAAAAAAAAAAAAAGGAGAATGCCTTAGTCCATATGCTATGAGAATCTAAAATACCGGAACGTCATAAAATTCAACTCACCTAGGAGAAGGAAAAGTCTGACTCCAAGCCAAGGCAAAATAGCCCTTTTCTGCCGGTGGTCAGTCTTGCGCCAATAGCCAAGTTGGAAAGATTTGAGATTGACTAGAACAGAAAATAATTTGAGGATCAATAATTGAAAAGAGATGAAGATGGAGATGACACTGGTCTACAAATTCGGAAAAGATGAGGAGTTTTGGATAGTCTTTAGGGATTTTCGGTTTGTTGACAATCATTTGCAGGGTGTTTCAGAAAAATTGGTATCATTTCATGATCTGTTCAACTAGAATGATATCGATTATTTTGAAACACTGCGAATCTTCCAAGTTTCGGATATTTATCGGGATTTTGGTTTGTTGAAAAAGATTTGCTTGGTGTTTCAGAAAAATCTATTATTTCGTAATCTGTCCAACTAAAATGATATCAATTTTTTTGAAACACTAACTAAATTTCGGATATTTCTGGGTTTTTTTAGGTTTGTTGATAATGATTTGCTGGGTGTTTCAGAAAAATCGATATTATTTCTTGATCTGTACAACAAGAATGATATCGATTTTTCTGAAACACTACGAATTGAAGTTTTGGATATTTTAGTTTGTTGAAAAAGATTTGCTGGGTGTTTCAGAAAAATCGATATTATTTCATGATCTGTTCACCTAAAATGATATCGATTATTTTGAAACACTACGAATCTTCGACGTTTCGAATATTTATAGGGATTTTGGTTTTGTCTAAGTTTGGTTTGGTTTAATGGCATATAAACACTGTGGGTTATTTAAAGCCAACTCTATAATATTGTAATTTGTACACAAAAAAATGATATCAATTTTTTTAAAACACCTTGTATGTCTAAAATTTTGTTGGCACCTTTCCCTCCGCTAAGGACGATGGCATAGTGTCCAAAAAATTATCCGCATCTGCGCAAGTGACTCAGCAGGCCAATTTTTGAGTGACAGTCTTTGGTGCACTGACTGCACACAAACTATGATGCTTTCAGGAGCTGCTGTCTTTTCTCCCTCTTTCTGGCTCTTTTCTATATAATCTAATTATTTAAAAGGATATCAATTAAAAAATACCATATATATATATATTTATTTATTTGTTGAATCTTTTAAATATAAAAGTTTTTCATAAGCAACTACCCAGGTTTCAGGTTATTTCACCATCGTCAGGCTACTAAAGCTTCTGGTGTTTATTTGAAGACATTTCTTGTTATGTTTATGGACCGCAAATTAATAAAGGTAATTTGCGGTCCATAAACATAACAGCAAGAAATGTCTTCAAATAAACACAAGAAGATTTAGCAACCTGACGATGGTGAAATAACCTGAAACCTGGGTAGTTGCTTATGAAAAACTTTTATATTTAAAAAATTCAACAAATAAATAAAGCTCCTACAAATTTGTGGTTGAGATCTGTGATTTCTTTGTTTCATCCCAAAACAAATTTTTAAATCTCTCTCTCTCTCTCTCTCTCTCTCTCTATATATATATATATATATATATATATATATATATATATATATATATATATCAATTAATTATAGATCTATTTTTCATTTTTAAAACGCTGGGTAGCTCTGCTAGTATAAGATATCTTTTGATAAATCAACATCGGATTTTTGAAATGATTATTTTAACTCGACATTTATAAAATGTGTGACAATTGTTCGAATTGACCTTTGTGTCAAAAACTAAAGGCCATGAAATAAACAAAAATTATTTTTCGGATAATTTTAAATGTCATTTTGTTTTAATGAGATTAAAATCTTTTAGAATCTTATTTCTTCCTCTAAATAAAAAAAAAGTCGTCGGGGTGGCCTAAAGTCGGTATTAGCCAGACAGCGAGGGAGTCTATCCCCTTTTCACTATCCCCACAAGGAGATTGCTTAATACAGTGTCCGACTGTTTGAAACTGTCACCCGTGTGATAAAAGTGAACTTAGGCAAGAATTGATCAAACTCTAATTCACTGCCTTTTTGTTCAACGCCAACAGAAAAATGGCTTTAAATAAAGTATGCCAACGCAATCCTCGGCCTCTTTACATCTGGTTGGCTAATTCTACAGCCAATCATCGTGTACATATATGTTATTAACTAGTTTCATAGGGGTGTTTCGGGTCTTCCAACATACCCTCCTCAGCCAGTCAGACCCCGTTAGAGTTGATCAAACTCTAACTCGCTGCCTTTTTGTTCAACGCCAACAGAAAATTGGCTTTAAATAGAGTGTTCCAACGCAACCCTCGGCATTTTTACATCTGAGTGGCTAATTCGACAGCTAATCATCGTTTAGAGTAGTTTTCATAATCAGGATCGCGTGGCTTAAATATCTTCGAATATAAATAAAATCTTCATAATTTTTGCCCAAAAAGCAAGAACTGGTGATATATATATATATATATATATATATATATATATATATATATATACTTTTTTTATCTATTTAAATGTTTTTACTTTATATTGTTTACTATTCATAACACCTGTGTGACAGAGAACACGAGTTGAGTGATGGCCATGAAAACTTGCCGGTATTCTCGAAGGAAGCGGGCTAGGCTTTGCCTGGCGTGTAGGACTCACCTAGGATCGAACCCGCGTCATTCAGAATGTAAAAAGGCGACACTTTGGTGCGGGCACCGGAATCGAGATGCCACTGTCCCGTATGTGAATGCCAGATACACGGATGATACCTGCGGGCATTCTGGCAACTGGGATTGAGCCGACAGTCCCGTATGATAGAAGCAGAACTGTTACAGATGATAGAGGGAAACACACAGAAGAATGGTGACTTGAAGAGTAATATAGATTCGGTTACAGACAGGATAAACACACAATCTCCATTATAATAACTAGCAAAATAAAGAACGCCCTCTGGGCGACGTAAAATAAATATTGCCTGAGGGGATGGGAGTTGAAAATTTAATATCAAAGAGTTTGTATCATAAGTAAAGTAAAATTATCAAATGTATTAAAGGAGTAAAAAATAAAATAAATTTATTAAAGGAGTAAAAAATAAAAAGATTGAAATGGAAACTTAGTTCTGATAACTTTAAATATATATATATAAAAATATATAGATAGATAGATAATTCCTAAATTATAAATTTTGAGTGTATTCTATTTATGACGATTTTAGGCAGTGTGACGTAAGCATGACGTAGTTTTTGTTACAGACAAAAACCGGAAGCGAATCTCCATTATTAATGGATATTTAGGATCAGTTATCTTACTTACACCTAATCGCACAGTCTTACTCATATGCTAATTTGGCGAGGGCCGGTAGCGAACCAGGAACCTTGAGGTTCTTATTCGGACGTTCTACCGACTGAGCTAAAAGTGTTTTATTTAATACTTAAACTGAAAATTAGTACTGTTTAAAAACACTGAATAAAAATGCAATGATAATCTGAATTTTGTTTTTCGCTTTGAAATATCTTCTTGTAATTATACGCTGAGTTGGCGAGTGCCAGTATCGAACCCAAAACTTGTAGTTCCTAGGCTGACGCTCTGCCGACAGAGCTACTCGGACATTACAATACAATAAAACCAAGGCAATACCATAAATAAACAATTTCCTATCGACTGTGCCAAAAAGTGTGGATGGTCCAACACAAGCCTTCACCACTATAAACAAATCACTGTGTGGATGTTCATTGTATGAACACTCATACGTCGAAATCGACGGGAGAGTCCATCATTCGAAAAGAGTCCTTTTTTTTTGTATGCTCATCATCATTGGCAATTCAGTCTCGAAAGACACACACACACACACGCACACACACACACACACACACATATATATATATATATATGAAAGTACGCAAACAGTTTGTTGATATGGCTATTCTGACAATTTTTGGGTTAAATAGTAGGGCAGACTGGGCCTTCAACCTTGGGTAGGTGACCAGTCTAGGAGAGGGATAACTGTGAATTCAAAATTCCTGAGGTCGGTCGTTGATTGGGTTTGTGGCAACCTTTGATGCACCAATTCTTTCCTATCGACTGTGCCAAAAAGTGTGGATGGTCCAACATAAACCTTCACCACTATAAACAAATCACTGTGTGGGCGTTCATTGTATGAACACTCATACGTCGAAATCGACGGAAGAGTCCATCATTCGAACTATTGTCCTCATCTTTATTGTTATCTGTACAGTGTGCAATGTAATGATTGAATCCATCTATATATTGATATTCGTGTTCCTTAATTGTACGACCGTTATCATCTTGATAATGAGAGCGCCAAAATCGTTCAAGATGAAATCCAAAAATATAAATCCTGATTATCTGGTGTTGCTTTTCAATTAATGGTTACCTTTATAATTTGTATTGTTTGGATCACTAGGATTGTTGTCATCAACTTTATTGTTATGCACACAACATTTTGAGATCGACATGAAACACCAGAAGAAGGCCGGAGGGTACATCGGCTGAAACGTTCTGTATGTAACAATAAAATTGAGGATAATTGTCCGAATAATCCAAACTTATTTACACTTTCAAAACTTCAGGAATACAATAAACACCAAGACAATACAATAAATAAACAATGTAGTCTAGACCTTGATGTAGCCTACCGTGTTTACTTGGATATTTCAAACATACTAAAGTCCCACCACTGATATACAATGGTATTGATGATTTACAGAAAACAAAGACATACTCCTTACTTTACCGTACAGATCCATGTGCTACACATATGCTGAGTTGACGAGGGCCGGTATCGAAGCCGAAACATTGTTGTTTCTAGGCTGACGTTCTACCGACTGAGCTAAGCCGACAATACCATAAAAACTAATGTAATACTATAAATAAACAATGTAGTCTAGACCTTGATGTAGCCTGAAGTTTTTACTTGGATATTTCAAACATACTAAAATTCCCGCCATTGATACACAATGGTATTGATGATACACCGCTAAACAAAGACATAATGTTTATAATGTCAAATTTGTTTTTGAATTAATTGTTCCCTAATGAATGAAGTAATTTATTCGGCTGGAATATAATATCTATGCATATCATAGAATATTATAAACAACTCTACACAATCCTCGCCTAAAATCTCAAAAAAACAAAACAAAGACCATTGTATTAAAGAGTCGGTCTAATTTCCCATTCGTCTGACCCAAAAAGCTAATATCTAAACAAAGGTTTTTAATTAATATAATGAACTTTATACGTAACTTTGTTTACTATTCATAATATATCTACATATAATACGCACAGGTGTTTTAAATAACAAACAATATTAAATACAAAATTTATTATATTAACTAATAGTCATTTATTTAGATAATTTAGAATGAAGTGCATTACACGAGTATATATATATATATATATATATATATATATATATATATATATATATATATATATATATAAAAGTCTGGCCTATATATTATATATATTGATGTAGAAGAAACTGCAATATAGTGGGAATAAACTTCACTGTAACGATGTAGGGCGATATGAAAAATGCCTCGGTGAGGATTCGAACCGAAGACCATATCTGTACGCAGAATTTCAATGCAAGACATTGCTCACTGTTCCAGTAGATCCTATCTTAGTGCATGAAACAAGTCCTATAGGTTGAATCCACACTAACACATTAGTGTCAAGTGTTTTAACACTACATTCACTTTTATTAAAATTAGCTAATGATAAATATTTTCGTATTCTTTCATTCTTGGGTCTATGGATTGTATTCCTTTTATGGCTGTGCCACGAAAATTTTAAACAGCTCATTGGTGTGTCGCCACACAAAAAAGTTTAGGAACCACTGATCTAAAGTTAACATAGTCAACACCTGGAAAAAATTTCAGATGTGATAACATTTCGTGCACGGGACTAGTTTTGGAGGGAATCCTGGTCACGGCACCAAATGTGACAGCATACCAAATATGACCGTACGATCCTGGGGTCAAAGTACCAATTATGACCGATCCTGGGTCGCGGGCCCCAATATGACCGAGTACTGGGCCGTGCCGTACCAAATATGATACTGTACTCGTCACGGGACCAAATGTGATACAGATATGCCGTGGTAACCTATCAGGGTCACTGTACTAAATATAATAATCCTGGGCTGCCGCGGTACCGTATGTGTTAAGATCCTGGGTCCCCGGGGATAGCATACTGTGGTAACGGTATGAATCATTTCCGTGACTACCACATGAGCCTCCAGTCAGCTGCTCTTTCAATACCCTCTGTAGAACTGGGATCGACGCAACTCAGTCGGAGTGTCTTTGTGACGGGTTGAGAAATTGGTAGATATAAACTGCCGGGTTTGCTGGCAACTCTAAAAAAAATCAGTCAACACACCATCAACAATAGCAACTGTTTTTATTCATATATGATGAATGGGAGTAATACATGAGTAATATATATGTTTGGCACACATGTTTGGATAAATAAAGACACGATGAGGAGCTTTGTTTGGCGTTTTGTTTTATGCAAAATTCTGGTATCAATTTTAGCAGCAAAAGTCAATGTTTCTAGTTGAAACTCTCTTAATTAATAAATTCCCGTAGCCAGTGATAAATTTCGTTTTTCGATCCAAACTCGGTCATCCTCAGGGTCCGACTACTTGTGTCCGTGTCTGCGTGTCGGTCTCTTCTTCCTGACTCTCTGCTCGCCTTTTGAAAACGAGAATTATTTTGATATAAACAATTGTATTTATATCTGTGTCATCAGACTGAGGTGAACTAAGTGTGAATCCCAAGGTCACCCTTTTGATCTGACAGCCATGTCAAATCTTTTAATGTTAACACTGCAATCTTTGCTGTATATATAAACAATATGCAAGACCACAAATGTACTTGATATATTTGATTTTTGCATTTTGCACCTAAACAAACCCAATGAGACTAACACAAAAAAGTATTCTACGCTTTTCCTTTTTTGTTAGAAATTAGTTGACGCCAACAAATCGTGTTACACAGAAACATTGAAGAGGATAGGTGACAGCTCTACTTTTTGTTTCTGGATGATTTGTTTCTGGATGATTTGACATGGAATTAAGGCCAAAAGTATGGGGCACCCAGTGAGAATCGAACTCACTAACAATAGTTTGGCTTATCTAGCTTGCTAACCATTACACCACATGAGGATATGTGGATATAACACAGTATGATTATTTATTTTTTACATTTGATATGTTTACTTAAGTTCAATATTCAAAAAGTATAATAATCTTGATTTAACTCTCTCTCTCTCTCTCTCTCTCTCTCTCTCTCTCTTTCTTTCTTCTCATCTTTTCATTATGTTCAATTGAAACAGATTAGTGTTATCGCTTCCGTGCGATCACCTCCTCTCTCTATCTTTATCCTACTCTCTTTCTTTTTGTTTTAATTTTGTGTATCGCATGTCTTTTTTCCCCCTTTCTTTCTTTATTATAAAAACCGAATGGTTCATTATTTAGCTGAGGTGATGACACTCATAAGAAATAAAAAGGTCGGCGGATAAGCAACACAGGGTAATCAGGATTTACGTTGTCGATTTCTATACGTCAAATTTGTTTTTCAATTAGGGATACGCGTATTTAAGTTTTGAACTTATTTATTTATTTATTTATTCATTTTATCAAGCAATGGCAATACTTTAACACGAGTTTGCTGCCATCACCATATATATATATATATATATATATATATATATATATATATATATATATATATATATACTTTGTCATAATATATATATACATACTAATTTAGTCATCGGTAGAGCGTTCGGTTAGAAACCACAAGGTTTCTAGTTCGATACCGGTCCTCGACAACTCAGCGTATGAGTAGCACAGGGATCTGTGCGGTAAAGTAAGGAGCTGATGGTAGGTGTGGCGCTCCACCTCAGATGCTATAAACAATCTCCTTGGTTTGGCGCTATTGAAAAGGGGATAGACTCCCTTGCTGACTGGCTGATACCGACTTTAGGCCGCCCCGTCGACTTTACTTTTTTACTTTATATATATGTATATATGTACTTATATATGCATACTAATTTTGTCATATATATATATATATATATATATATATATTATATATATATATATATATATATATATAAAAGGGGTTTTGTAATTTGCTTATATGGTTTGCTGTGTTTATATTGGTTTGCTGGTTGGTTTTGAAGGCTATCACAATGCAAGTACGAAGAATTCTCAATTCTCAATATTTCGGGAAAAAAAGTTTAGGAACCACTGGTCTAAACTTAACATAGTCAACACCTGGAAAACATTTCAGAGGATAGGTGACAATTCTACTTTTTTTTCCTGGATGATTTGACATGGAATTAATCAACACTAAAAATCCCGGTAAACAAAGAGATACCATTTACATTGTCGATTTCTATACGTCAAATTTGTTTTCCAATTAATTGTTGCATAATTAATTAAGCTGTTTATTGTGTTTGAATACAATATCTATGAATATAATAGAATAATATAAACAAACGTCTAAAATCCTAGACTTATATTACAAAAAACATCGGCCATTGTATCTGTGAATCGATATAATTCCTTTAGTCTGACCGAACGTGTTTCTTCATAACCTAAAGCTTAACAAATGCTTTTTAGTTAAGATAATGATTCTTTTTACGTAACTATGTTTACTATTTAAAATATTTGTACACATTATATTCACAAATGTTATAAATGGTAAACAATATAAGTAAAAACATTTAAGTATACATGCTCTATCAATGATAATGAACACTGTTTAATTAACCCTAACCCTAAACTCCAACCCAAACCCTAACCCTAACCCTAAACGCTAACCCTAACCATAACCCCCTAGTTGAGTAACATAATATTACAGGGTGACCCAGAAAAAACAGAACCCACAAATTTTGTAATAAAACTGTTAATTTTAATTTTTTAAAACTTTAAGTCAAACAAGGGTTAGGGTTATGGGTTAGAGTTGGGTTAGGGTTAGGGTTGGAGTTTAAGAGTTAGTTTAATGTGAACATAAATAAATAATTTGGGTTCTCTTTTTTCTGGGTCACTCTGTAATATCACGTTACCCAAGTAGGAAATAACACACACACACACACACACACACACACACACACACATATATATATATTATATATATATATATATATAACAACTCATAATCATTACGCCACGGGCCTCCGGTATATCTATAGTATCAAGCCGTATGAGCAAAGGTTTTATTGATATTTTGTAAACATTTTTCTGAGTTATTGTGTGATCGTGTTTAGTTCGTAATATCCAATTATTTCATATTCAACAGATCCCGAAGGGGATCTAAAAGGACGTGAAAATCATCGCTCTCACTAATTCAGCAGTACGATACTTGCAATAACCATTACCAAGGACTCAGTTAAGTGGACTTTTATTCATTTATATTAATATGAGTAATACAGTATTATATGAATTTCCAAGTTGTGTCCATGTATTTCCTGATTCTAATTCTTGTTTACTCCACATTCGCAGCTTGAAACAGCACAATAATATCATTAATATTTCGTAAATATATTTCTGGATTATTGCGTAATCAGAGGAAGTGAAATCTGTAGTGAAGAGGGCTCAAAGAACAGTCAACAAAATTTTACGGGACAGGGATGCATCCTCTCATTCAAAAGTGGAACATTGCTTTTGAGAGAAACGGTGATTATGTGAAGAAGTAGAGATGTAATACACAGAGGACCTGCTTGATTTTGATGTATTATGCATGTTCCTGTGTTGGTAATAATACAGTATTATAAGAAATTTCAAGTTGTGTCTAAAAGGGTGGATCTAAAAAAGGGTGGATCTAAAGGGACGTAAAAATCGTCGCTCTCACTAATTCAGTAAGGATGGAAAAGGGCCGTCATAAGAACGATATCGCAATAACCATTACCAAGGACTCAGTTAAGTGGACTTTTATTCATTTATATCAATATGAAAAATACAGTATTATATGAAATTCCAAGTTGTGTCCATGTATTTCCTGATTCTAATTATTGCCATAACCATTACCAAGAACTCAGTTAAGTGGACTTATATTCATTTTATATTAATATGAGTAATACAGTATTATATGAATTTCCAAGTTGTGTCCATGTATTTCCTGATTCTAATTCTTGCCATAACCATGCCAAGGTCTCAGTTAAGTGGACTTTTATTCATTTATATTAATATGAAAAATACAGTATTATATGAAATTCCAAGTTGTTTTTATGTATTCCTGATTCTAAAATTGTTTACTCCACATACGCGGTTTTAAACAACACATGGTTTTATTAATATTTGTAAATATTTTTCTGGATTGTTGTGTGATCGTAATATCCAATTATTCCATATTCGACAGAGCACGAAGGGGATCTTAAAACTTCTTTTTATGTTATCCTCTTAGAGATTCAATTCAATTGGCTTCGTTTTCAGCCACTATTAAAGTTTTATCTTTTGTCTTTCCAAATTATGAAATCTGTAGACCAGTGTGATAAAAGCCTTTTTGGATGATAGAGATGATGAGAGTGAAAGATGAGGATCAAAAGAAAAAGAAAAAGAAAAAAGAAGAATGGCAAACGCAGGCCAAAAAGCAAATGTTTATTAGTTGATGACTAAAGTTGAAGCGACAAAACTAAATACGTGACTGGAAAAGGCGTCGTCTAAACAATTTGCTCGATGCTTGTAAAATGGAAGGAAATCATGCGAAGAGGGCGAACAAAGAGATTTGAATCTGAAATATATGCATTGGCTATAAATACTGGATGTTGAGAGACGATGAAAACCATTGGATGATACGGTGATCGATATATTAAAAGAAAGAAAAAAGAAAAAAGAAAGAAAGAAGAAAAAAAATATAAGGAAGAAAAAAAAGAAAGAAATTTCAGAAAGTGAAAGTGAAAGAGAATAGAAAAAAAAAAAAGAAGAAAGAAAAAAGAAAGAAAAAGAAAGAAAAAAGGTTATCGGAATATTGAAAGAAAGAAGAAAAAAAAGAAAGAATTTTCAGAAAGTGAAAGTGAAAGAGAAATAGAAAAAAGAAAAAAAGAAAAAAGAAAGAAAAAGAAAGAAAAAGGTTATTGAAATATTGAAAGAAAGAAAAAAAAAGAATTTTCAGAAAGCGAAAGCGAAAGAAAAATAAAAAAAAGAAAGAAAAAAGAAAAAAAGAAAAAGAAGAAAGAAAAAAGAAGAAAGAAATTTTAGAAAGATAAGATAGAGAAAGAAAATAACGAAAAATAAACAAAAAACAAAAACGAACAAAAAACAAACAAAAATCAAAGAAATTACAGAAAGAGAGAAAAAAAAGAAGAAGCGAAGGGGAAATGAAAAAAGAAAGAAAGAAAAGAAAAAAAGAAAAAAGAAAGAAAAAAAGAAGAAAAAAAGAAGAAAAAAGTGAAAGGAAAAAAGAAACAAAAAAGAAACAGAAAAACAAGATAAAAAAAAACAAAGAAAGAGAAAAAAAAAGCAAAAGAGAAATAGAAAAAGGAAAAAAGAAAGAATAAATTTAGAAGTGTTAGGAAACGTTCCGTTATTATCTGTGTATAAGACGCACCGTTTCTCCAGATGTTTCAGCCCAAGAGATGAGTATTATACATGAGAACTATATGCAGTGATTATTTGGGAATCTGAAAGGCTGTTGAGAGACGATGAACACCATTTGATGATACAGTTATTGAAATAGGAAAAGAAATAGAAAGAAAAAAGGAAAAAAAAAGAAAGAAAGAGAAAAAAAGACACGAAATTAAAAGAGATAAAGGAAAAAGAAGAAAAACGGAAAGTAAATTGATATATATATATATATATATATATATATATATATATATATATATATATATATATATGTATAGATATATATATATAGATAGATAGATAGATAAAAGGATATGAAAACAACACAAAATGCTGTTAAAGTGAAAATATTTTATATCATATTCATAGCTAATATTGAACAATATTTCGATTTATAAAAATCATCTTCAGAGCTTGTTTATACTCCAGCTTTATCAATAGCGGAGACGAAAACAATATGAATGTTTTCGTTTTAAATTCATATTATTTTCGTCTCCGCTTTTGATAAGACTGGAGTATAAACAAGCTCTGAAGATGATTTTATAAATCGAAATATTGTTCAATATTAGCTATGAATAGGATATAAAATCTTTTCCCTTTAACAGCATATTGTGTTGTTTTCATATCCTTTTATCTATACTCATACCGTCGGATTCATTTCCCTTCTCTTTATATATATATCTATATATCTATATATATCTATATATATATATATATATATATATATATATATAATATATATATATAGAGAGAGAGAGAGAGAGAGAGGGAGAGAGAGGGGGAATTATATACAATTAAATTACATCGACTAGCAACTTCGGCAAACAATGCGAGTGACATGCAGAAACACCAGACAGCTGTTTCGACCTATGAGGTCTCACCAGCAGTGTATAAGATATACACAAGTGATGACACCTAATATGTCGTTGCAGTTGTCCGGTGTTTCTGCGTGTCATTCGCGTTGTTTGCCGAATTTGTTGGCCGTGGTAATTTAAATAAATAAATTTAGAGGTATCAGGAAATGTCCAGTCATTATCTGCTTTCTCCATATGTTTCAACGCAAAAGTTCGGGATGCGTATTATACACAAGAACTATATACCATAATTATTTTTGTATAAATTAGACTATTTTTCCGGATTTCTCAGCCTAAAATCTAAGGGTGCGTATTATACACGATAACTATACACCATAATTATTTGTGTATATCGCGCAAACTTTCTGCAGACTTTTCAGCCCAAAAGTTAGGGGTGCGTATTATACACGAGTACTATATACCGTAATTATTTGGGTATAAGGCGCAAACTTTCTCCAGACTTTTCAACACAAAAGTTAGGGGTGCGTATTATACACGAGAACTATATACCATAATTATTTGTGTATATCGCGCAATCTTTCTGCAGTGTTTTCAGCCCAAAAGTTATTGGTGCGTATTATACAGGAGAACTATATACCGTAATTATTTGGGTATAAGGCGCTAACTTTCTCCAGAATTTTCAACACAAAAGTTAGGGGTGCGTATTATACACGAGAACTATATCCATAATTGTTTGTGTATATCGCGCAATCTTTCTGCAGTGTTTTCAGCCCAAAAGTTATTGTGCGTATTATACAGGAGAACTATATACCGTAATTATTTGGGTATAAGGCGTAAACTTTCTCCAGACTTTTTCAACACAAAAGTTATTGTGCGTATTATACGAGAACTATATGCCGTAATTATTTGGGTTATAGGCGCACTCTTTCTCCAGACTTTTCAACACAAAAGTTAGGGGTGCGTATTATACACGAGAACTATATACCGTAATTCTTTGGGTATAAGGCACAAACTTTCTCCAGACTTTTCAACCAAAAGTTAGGGTGCGTATTATACACGAGAACTATATACCGTAAGTATTTGGGTATAAGGCCCAAACTTTCTCCAGACTTTTCAACCCAAACGTTAGGGGTGCGTAGTATACACACTAACTTCAGATTACCTTATTTTTTATTGGGAACCGTTCCAAGGGTACCAACAAACCTTGGTATAACAGTGTTTCGTAATTATTCGCGTATAAGGCGCAACCTTTCTCCAGATTTTTCAGCCCAAAAGTTAGGGGGCGTATTATACCTGAGAACTATGTTCAGAAATTATCTCTGGATAAGACGCAACCTTTCCCCGAATTTTGCAGCCCAAAAGTCAGAGGTACGTATGATGCACATGAACTTATACTATAGTTATTTGTGTATAAGATTCACATTTTCTCCAGATTTTCAGGGGTGCGTATTATACACAACAAATACAGATTACCTGTTTTTTTTTAAATTGGGAACTGTTCAAAGGGTACCAACAATCGGTATCACCTTAACCCTAATGTTCCACGTATTTTAGTTCTCAGGCAAGGTCTAAGTATTTGTCTATCTTTTCCTGTTCTTTCATTTTTACTCTGTGGTCTGCCACACACATTGCATAGGAATTTCCCATCAGCATTTGGTGTTCATGACGACGAAGACGTCGCCGCTCTGCAGCCCTGTTAATCTCGATATTGAGTCGCCCTGTTGGAGGCCAGATCTTCCAGGCTTGAATGTGTGAAGGTGCATTTCGTTAGCGTTATCTTAATATGATCTTTGAACTGCTTTTGGGGGCCTCCTATGTGAAATTCCCATCAGCATTTGGTTGTTCATGACGACGAAGACGTCGCCGCTCTGCAGCCCTGTTAATCTCGATATTGATAGCCGCTCTGTTGGAGGCCAGATTTCCAGGCTTGAATGTGTAATGGTACATTTCTTCAGCGTTATCTTAATATGATCTTTGAACCGCTTTTGGGGCCCCCTTGTGAAATTCCCATCAGCATTTGGTGGTTCATGAGACGAAGACGTCGCCGCTCTGCCGCCCTGTTAATCTCGATATTGAGCCGCTCTGTTAGAGGCCAGATCTTCCAGGTTTGAAATGTGTGAGGTTACGTTCCTTCAGCGTTATCTTAATATGATCTTGGAACCGCTTTTGGGGGGTCTCCTATCCTTCGCATGCCATCTACGAGTTCACTGTATTTTACGGGGGAGTCTGTCTGCTCAGCATACGGATGGTGTGACCGAAACCCAACCATCACAGTTGGTGTTTCGATAAGATGGGTCAATGCTTGCTCTGCTTCGAGTTTCTGCAAGTCTAGAATTGGACTAACTAGGCACCAGAATGTTTTTTTTAATTTTTAAATTGAAATAGATCACCATGTAGGCCTGAGTCTATTCTAGTAGTGACCAGGTTTGAATTCAGAGTTTTCCTTCACTTAGACTGGTTGCGCATCTAACCATTACACCATCGCGCTTTGGAGACATGGCGTGACGTCATCGTCGTCTGCGACGGATTTCTAAAAGGAAGGAAGTGGTGCGCCAAAATGGAAAAATCCACCAGATGACAAATTATTATTATTTATCAGGGGGAGATAACTGTTAACTGTTAAGTGAATAGTTGCAAATTTTGGGAAATTGGCGTAAATAAGGAAATGAGAAAGAGTCAAAATAAAAAATAAGGAAGAATCGATTGGAACGCGGGAAAATTAAAAACAAACATTACTAATCAAATATCGACTTAAAGAAGGAAAGTTAAGAAAGAGAAAAAAGAAAGAAAAGAAAGAAAGAAAGAAAAAGAGAAAGAAAGAAAAGAAGAAAAGAAAGAAAGAAAAAGAGGAAGAAAGAAAGAAAGAGAGAAAGAAAGAAAAAGAGAAAGAAAGAAAAAAAGAGGAAGAAAGTAAAGAAAAAGAGAGAAAGAGAAAGAAAGAAAGAAAAAGAGGCAGAAAGAAAGAAAAAGAGAAAGAGAAGAGAAAGAAAGAAAAAGAGGAAGAAAAAAAGAAAGAAAGAAAGAAAAGAAAAAAAGAAAGAAAAAGAGAAAGAAAGAAAGAAAAAGAGTAAGAAAGAAAGAAAGAAAAGAGGAAGAAAGTAAGAAAAAAGAGAGAAAGAGAAAGAAAGAAAGAAAAGAGGGAGAAAGAAAAGAAAAAGAGAAAGAAGAAGAGAAAGAAAAAAAGAGGAAGAAAGAAAAAGAAAGAAAGAAAAGAAAGAAAAAAAGAAAGAAAAAGAGAGAAAGAAAGAAATTGAAGCTAGAAAAGAAACATAATAATAAAAAAAGAGAAGGGAAAAGAAAGAAAGAAAGAAAGAAGAAAGAAAAAGAAATGGAAAATAGAAAGAAAGAAAGAAAGAAAATGAAGCTAGAGAAAGGAAAGCTTAAATAAAAAAGAAAAAAGAAAAAAGAAAGAAAAAAAAAAAGAAAAAAAGAAAGAGAAGAGAGAGAGAGAGATAGAAAGAAAAGAAGAAAAGAAAGAAAATGAAGCTAAAACAGGAAAGAAAGGAAAAGAAAGAAAGTTAAAAAAAAAAAGACAGACATAAAATGAAGATGGAAAAGGAAAACAGGAAAAAGAAAGAAAGAGAAAAGAAATAAGAAGGAACGAAAGAAAGAAAGAAAGAAAGAAAGGGTAGAAATGAAGAAAGAAAGAAAGAAATATAAAGAAATAAATAAAGAATCAAGACGATATAGATGAGAAAGAAATAGAAAGAGAAGGGAAAAATTTAAAAAAAAACAAGCAAACAAAAAGAAAGAAAGAAAGAAAGAAAGAAAAAGAAAGAAAGGGAAGAAATAAGACAGAATTGTTTGTTTTTTTCCAATTTCGAACGAAGGAAGGCAGAAAAGAAAGAAAAACAAAAAGAAAAACAAAAGAAAAAGACAAAACGTATAAATTCATTTAGCAAAGAAAAAAAAAAGAAAAAGAAAAAATGATTGTGGAAAAACAATAACTAAACATAATAAAAAATGAAAGCACGAAAGAAAAAGAAGAAGAAATAAAAGAAGAAGAAATGAATGAAGAAGTCAGAAAAAAGAAAACAAGAACGAAAAAGAAGAAATAAAAGAAGAAATAAAAGAAAAAAATGAAAGTCACAAAAAATAGAAAACAAGAAATAAAAAGAAGAAGAAATAAAAAAAGAAGAAATAAAAAAAGAAATAAAAGAAGAAGAAATGAATGAAGAAGTCAGGAAAAAAGAAAACAAGAAAGAAAAAGAAGAAGAAAGAAAAAAAGTAGAAATGAAAAAAGAAGAAATGAATGAAGAAGAAACGAAAGAAGAAGAAACGAAAGAAGAAGTCAGGAAAAAAAACAAGAACAAGAAATAAAAAAGAAGAAATAAAATCGAAGAAATGAAAAAAAGAAGAAGAAATGAAAGAAGAAATTAAAGGAGAAATAAAAGAAGGAGAAATGTAAGAAGAAGTCAGAAAAAAAACAAGAAAGAATAAATGATTATTGAAAAATAACAACCAATCATAAATAATGATTTGTTTTTTTTTTAAATTACGGAGAATGTCTGGAATATGAAAAGGGCGCCATTTTCCAACCGATACTTTATTATTATCTTCCGTAAATATTATGAAAACAAAAAACAAAAACAAAATTTAACAAACAAGAATAACAAAGACAGTTTTATTACCAATTAACAAAAGGCCAATCAATAGACGAATAAAATCGATATTTGAAACATCATTAAAAATAAGGATGAGGCATGAAACGTCGAGATGATGGCGGCGGCGGCAGCAGCGGAGGGGGGGGAAGGGAGCAATAATTATTTATTGGCGGTGAATTTTCTACATGAAGCCAAAAAACATTTCGCATGCTGGTCATCGCCTGAGAAAATACGCAGCAACACGCACATCACATCTCTCTCTCTCTTTCTCTTTCTCTCTCTCTCTCTCTCTCTCTCTCTCTGTCTGTCTGTCTCTCTCGCTCTCTCTCTCTCTCTCCACCCTCTATCTTTCGCATTCATACGCGCGTACACGCACACATACATCGCACACGCACTTACATTTGCACATGCCATTGTCTGCTTTTATGCGGTAATCACATGCACATTCTACATGCTCTGTTACATGCAAATAATGCACATGGTATCTCTTTAACATAAGTGGCCTTTATGCAAGAACTGGAAGCGGCTATCCGGCGTCGACTGGGTAGAAGAGGGATTAAACAAAGACTCACAGATCCATTACAACTGAATCGCTAGTTTGATCCACGCTGGATGATCCGTAAAAATCCCCACGTAAAAAAGACAGTGTTTTAATCCATGATATCTCTTTAACATAAGTGGGCTTTATACAAGAACTGGAAGCGGCTATCCGGCGTCGACTTGGTAGAAGAGGGATTAAACAAAGACTCACAGATCCATTACAACTGAATCGCTAGTTTGATCCACGCTGGATGACCCAATAAAGATCCCCAAATAATAAAAAATACCTCGTGTTAATCAATGGTATATCTTTAACATAAGTGGCATTTTTTACAAGAATTAGAAGTGGCTATCCGGCGTCGACTGGGTAGAGGAGATATCAAACAAAGTTAGACTCGCAGATCCGTTATTGCTGAATCGCGAATTTGATCCACGCTGGTTGCCCCCATAAAATCCTCACATAAAAAGACCTTGATTTAATCCAAGGTATCTCATTAACATAAAGTGGCTAGAAGCGTCTATCCGGCGTCGACTGGGTGGAGGAGCGATTAAACCAAGTTAGTCTCGCAGATCCATTATTACTGAATCGCTAGTTCGATCCTCGCTTGAGTTTTTTTAACAGATTTTTCTATTTAACGCATAGATGGGACCCTAACAGGTACTACCACTCCGAGTCAGATTGGACCTGGGAGCAAAGGTGATGAAGGGGTGCTCCACATTCATCAAAACTCCAGAACTGGAACCTCACCATCAGTTAGAGTTTAACGTCATAGCCAAGACATGAAGACCCTCAGCTACCGCCTTATAGCACCCATATGATAAAAAGGGGTGGGGCAATCATATAGGTGCTAGGGATTGACGTGACCAGCTGATTGATCGGGGGCCTCTCCGAATGCCCGTCTAGCCCAAGTAAGGGCCAAAGTAGAGTGTTTCATATCATGGACTGCTCAGCTATCTGGCTTCCATCCTTAAGCATCATGAGTCGCCACCCAAATATATAATCATCTGGGAACCTCGAGATTCGATTCTGGCCCTCGTCAGCTCAGCGTATGAGTAGCACATGGATATGCGCGGTATAGTGAGGAGCTGATGGTAGGAGTGGTGCTCCGTCTCAGACGCCCAAACAATCTCCTTGATCTAGCTCTAGTGAAAAGGGGATAGACTCTCTCGATGATTGGCTGATACCGACTTTAGGTCACCCCGACGACTTTATTAACTTTTATATATGTATATATATTTACCAACCCCTCCACATGAGCAGGATGTGACACAGGGTCAATTTCTTAAGCGGAGTTTAACAGGTTTGAATTCAGAGTTTTCCTTCTCCTAGACCAGTTGCCTAATCAAGGTTAAAGAGCCCAGTCTGGCCTACTATTTACCAATAGCTGGAGAGAGAGTAGGAGTCACACCTTTCCCAAGGGTATTAGCACTAAGTGAAATGTAATTACCACGTCCAGGATTTGAACTCTGGGCGACGAGTCCATTTCCCATGACTTTAACCATTACACCACGCGCTTCCTCATATATTTTACTGTCCGTCCTTGGGTTTGAACGATAAAAACGAATTGCTTGAATTTATTTGCTGGAAGAGTTAAGGAGATGAGTACTCGTATTTTTAAACACATTTTTTCCGCCCTGTCGGCTGGGGCGTTAGAATGCACCGACTGCACCTCTGCAGAGGGGTAAGACTCCCCCAATGGGGCCACCTGTTGGCCGTGGGTGGCGACCCGTGATGCTCAAGGATAGAGCCCAGGTGGATGAGCAGTTCATGACATGCAATACTCCACTTTGGCCCTATCTTGGAATAAACGGGCGGTCGGAGAGGCCCCCTCCGATCAATCGGCTGGTCACGTCAAGCCCTAGCGCCTATATGATTTTCCCAACCCTATTGCCCTTATGGCAAGCCCCAACCCTTTTTATCATATGGGTGCTAGAAGGCGGTGACTGAGGGTCTACATGTCCTGGGAATGACGTTAAACTCTATCTGATGGTAAGGTTCCAGATTTGGGGGTTTGGGGAATGTGGAGCACCCCTTCATCACCATTGCTCCCTGGACCACTCTGACCCGGAGTGGTAGTACCTGTTAGGGTCCCATCTATGGGTTAAATAGAAAAATGTATTTAAAAAAATTGTATTATCCATTAAGAATTGATTTATTTCAAAACTTTATCGGCATTAAATGACCCACTGAGGTTGATATGCCGTAAAACAAAACAAAACAAAACAAAAGAACACACTTTTTAAAACTCATATTTTTCTATTTAACCCAAAGACAGTACACTAACAGGTACTACGACTTCAAAAAGAATTGGATATTGGAATTTATTTGAAGGAAGGACTCTTGAGTTAAAGCGAGAAATAATTGTTTTGAAAATTTCCAAATGACAGTGCGAAAAAAAGAAATCTGATAATTTCTAATAGAATTAAGATTAAAGCCAGACGTGAATGTGCGATAAACAATTAGACGGGTAATCCCTCTCTCTCCCCCACCCGTCCATTTTGATTAATTTAACACATCTTTCCATTAAGAGAATTCAATCAATATGTCTACATTCATTTGTACGGGTATGACATAGAAGGATTTTTTAAAACTCCAAAATGGATATTGTCAGGTCGGTTGGGTTTTACGGCATGTCAACCCTTATTGGGTTATTTTATGCCGGAGACGTTTTGTTTTATTCATTCTTGGTGGGTACTCAATTTATTTCAAACACATTTTTTCTTAACACCAGTGAGAACAGGATCATCCTGGATGAGCGGTCTGTGACCTGCGTACTGAGCTGATCCCGTCTAACACACAAAATAAATCAATATGTCTACATTCACTTGAACGGCTATGACATAGAAGGATTTTATTTAAACTCCAAAATGGATATTGTTAGGTTGTTGGATATTATGGCATGTCAATCCTTGTTGGGTTATTTTATGCCGAAGACATTTCGTTTTATTCATTTTAATTTTGATTTGTTTTAAACACCTTTTTCAAACTCATTTTGTTCTATTTAACTTACTAGCAAAAGAAAAAAACACCCTCCGGGTGATGTAAAAATTAATTTTTGAAAGATATTGCTTGAGGAGGTGGAAGTTAAAAATTAAATGTCGGAGAATTTGAACCATAAATCATGAAATCATCAAATTTAATAAAGGAGTAAAAAAAAAAATAAAACAATTTGAAATCGAAACTAAGTTCTATTAACTTTAAATATCTATTAAAATAAAACAAACTATACATAAATATATGATACTGGGGATGTATCTATTAAAATTGTTTTAAAAAACAATGAGAACTGTCTAATGATGCATGCTCATATTTTTAGTGTATCTTAAGTGTATTTACTCTATGTTATGACAATTTCGGGTATAGTGACGTAAGCAGTGACGTAGTTTTTGTTACAGACAAAAACCATAAGCGAATCTCGATTATTAATAGATAGATGGGATCCTAACAGGTTCTACCACTTAGAGTTGACCTGGGAGTATTGGTGATAAAGAGATACTCTACATTCCGCAAAGCTCCAGAAGTTAGAGTTTAGCGTCATAGCCAAGACATGAAGACCCTCAGCTACCGCCTTCTAGAACCCATATGATAAGGAGATGCCGGATGTTGTGTTACATAATCTATGCATAGATTATTGTCAACCCCCTGTATTTCTGAAGGGATGGCACGTTTTTCATATCACGGGCGGGACTTTCCATGGAATATTACAGAAAGCCCGCGAAATACGTGAATTCACGTGGGACCTGGTTGGGTCCTCAGTTTCAGTTTGGACGTCGGGCAGAGAATATGTACAGCCTTAACTGGAACTCACTGCATACGCGCGCTATGTTAGTCAGATGTTTAGTTACATGAAATGTTTAGTTAAGTAAATAAAAGCTTACGAAAATAACACGGTTTTGTGGTTGGTGAATGTCTTGGTAACAAGACTGATCTAGAAGAAGAAGTGAGTTAAGTGCGACCGATCACCAAGACGAAGTCCAGACGCTAGAAAGAGGTGTTAGAAGAGACGCCAGAATAACTTAAGATATCAAAGACACCAGAAGAAGAATAGAAGTAAGTAAAGAAAGAGGTATGCAACACTAACGCTTGGCATAAAATAACTCTGGATGGATTGACATGCCTTTAAATCAATTAATCAATCAGTAAAGAGGTATACAACAGTGGTTCGGAGCCAGATGGTCTACCGACTGAGCTAAATCGGCCCTATAACACGCATATTATCTACAAAATATTAATATATATATATATATATATATATGTGTGTGTGTGTGTGTGTATACGACGCGCAGTGAGGATCGAACTCACTCGTAATAGTTTGCTAGTGTCTGGACGCATGGGTGTATACTAAAGTGACTAGAACCGACCGTCAAAACTGTCAAAACTGAAGACAGCTGAAATAATTTCAAGTCTAAAGTCAAGAACGTTCAAAAGAAGGAATCAACCGACGACCAAAGAGGATTGAGGTAATCTGCCTCATTCTCGAAAAAGGAACTTCAACTCGAAGAATTCAAATAGCAAAAGAAGAAACCTTTAAGAAAACTTTGAAAACACTCACCCCTTCCTGACCCTCTCCCTCCTCTTCTTCCCCTTTCTCCTCCTCCCCCTCCTCCTCTTCCCCCTCTTCTTCTAAGACGATCCAAGATATACATACAATTTTGGTTTAACGGCTTCTTATTTGCTTTATTTACGTACTTCTCACGTCGACAGCCGAGGTCAACGTGAGTACATTTATAAACACCGGAGGGTTAAAATCATTTTAATGGTCTTACTGGACGATCAAAGAGGATCTCGACATTTTTATTATAAATTATTATAGCATTATTATAACAAAATGCTTGTTGTTGTTGTTGTTGTTGTTGTTGTTGTTGTTGTTCTTCTTCTTCTTCTTCTTCTTCTTCTTCTTTGCATAATTATATATATATAATATATATATATATATATATATATATATAAGTAGTATAGTCTCTGACTATGCCTGCTGAAGTCCCGGTTTCGATATCTGTCGGAGGGAAATCCTTAGTATACATCGCTGTATGTGCAAGTTGAAACAGTCTGTACGATGTTCTACACACCGAACAATTCTTTGCCGAGATTCCCTTATCCTGATTATTTTCTATAATTATCGAATTTTATGCGATATACGCATTGTAATTGCCTTCAAGCAAAAATATAATAATAATTTATATATATATATATATATATATATGTGTGTGTGTGTGTGTGTGTGTGTGTTAAAGCAAGGTTAAGTTTTGACAATTCAAAAGCATATCTCGTTTAATAAAGAACACATTGTTTTTTAGGTTAGCAATTGATCTTAAAATATCGTCCATTACACGAACTAGCAACAGAAAACACCCTCTGGGCATCGTAAAAATGAATTTTTGAAAGACATTGCCTGAGAGGGTGGGAGTTAAAAATTCAATGTCAGAGGGTTTGTATCATAGTAAGCAAAATCCTCATATTTATTAAAGGAGTAAAAACAAAAAAAAAAAAAAAAACAAAAAAACAATTTGAAATGAAAACTGAGCCCCGTCCCTCTCAAATAA
>CM042175.1:3700898-3705898 GCA_023376005.1 Doryteuthis pealeii
TAGATACTTAGGCAGTAACATCTCCTCCACAGAAAACGACGTTAATGCACGTATAGGAAAGGCATGGGCCGCTATAAATAAATTATCGGTCATATGGAAATCCAATCTCACAGACAAGTTAAAGAGAGTTCTTCAAGGCCGTTGTCGTATAAGAGCTGCTGTATGGCTGCACCACCTGGACCCTAACTAAGCGACTAGAGAATAAACTAGATGGGAGCTGCACAAGAATGCTGCGGGTGATCATGAACAAGACGTGGAAACAGCACCCTACGAGAAAACAGCTGTACGGCCACCTGCCACATATCACCCAAACCATCCGAATAAGACGGACAAAACACGCGGGACACTGCTGGAGAAGCAAGGACGAACTCATAAGCGACGTCCTCCTGTGGAAGCCAGCACATGGACACGCCAGTGTGGACCGACCAGCAAAGACGTACATTGACCAGCTCTGTGCGGATACAGGATGCTGCATAGAGGACCTCCCGAGAATGATGAGCGATAGGGACGGATGGAGAGAGATTGTCATGGATATCCGTGCTAACAGCGCGACATGATGATGATGATGATGTACTTATTTTAATTTTAATTGATTTCTTTATAAAATTATATCCAGGATTGCTGGACAACGAGGGGGCGAAAGGGGAATTATGGGATGGAGACGTGTTCACAGGGTGTTCAAAGACACGCCCCTAAATTGCAGGGAAGGCGATTATTTATTGTCTCCTTATTATAACTCAGTTGGCTTTGAACGGAACGGAATTTGGCTTCCTTGAAAGAGATTTGGCCGGAAAGAAAATGAAATTAATCGGAAGATCTTTGTCGTTTCTATTTAACCAGTTCCACCTTTCATAATTCCTACTTAGTATATATATATATATATACATATACATTGTAGTATATGTATATGTATATGTATATATGGATATATATTGTATTTTAAATTGATACATATATATATATTGCATTATATATATACATATATATGCATACATATATAATATAGCATTATATATATATATATATATATATATATATATATATATATATATATATATATATATATATATATGAGGTTAAGTAAACAAACAGATGTGTTTATTTTTTGGCTTTAAAGCCGACAATTTTTGGAGGATATGTGCTTAATTGTTGTACCTAATTTGGAAATTAATTAGTTAATAATTAATTAATTTTTAGGTGGGCATATATGTTCAAATGTAAGGCTAAACGAACCGAGAAAATGTCAATCCCTGAATGTACATTCGAGTTTGCTGATGAGACCTAATAGGTCGAAATGTACATTCAGGGATTGACATTTTCTCGATTCGTTTAGCCTTACATTTGAACATATATGCCCGCCTAAAAATTCATTAATTATTACCTAATTAATTTCCAAATTAGGTACGACTTCAATTAGGCACATATCCTCCAAATATATATATATATATAAAGAAATCAAATATTTGCAGAGGATTAACTGATTCATGCTTACTGTGCTTACGAATTGGAGATAATTAGATTCCCAAATAAGAAAGAATTATTGAATAAAAAGGATGAATTCCTAGGTAAATGCATGCACAGGTTACGTAACGCATTAATGTATCACTAAAATTAATAGAGATATAATATGATAAATATAATAAATGCATCAAGTATATTTTTAAAAAAGTCTACAATATATTCAAAATTATTCCAACAGCCATTGTAACGTGATTACGAAATAATAAAGAAATCAAAAACTTGCCGAAGCTTAACTGATCGATGCTTCTTGTGTTTATAAGAAATGTTGGAGATAATTAGATTCCCAAATAAGAGTGAATTAGGGAATACAAAGGATTAATTATAATTAATTAATTAACAAATTAGGTATGACTTTAATTAAGCACATAATCTCTCAAAAAATTGTCGGCCTTTGCCATTTCAAACACATTGTTTGACCACTTCATACTGTAGTGCCATAAGTCACCCAAAAAAGTGCGATATAAATATCAGTTTAAAATAAACGAGAGATTCTGGGGAAGCAAGCTAGTGTAATGGTTAGAGTGTCCACCTGTCAGCCTGGCAGGTAGGGTTCGAATCATGCACAAAGCACTGCCCTAGCTATGCTGATGAGGCCTATTAGGCTGAAATGTACATACAGAGATCGACTTTTTCTCGATTTTGTTTACGCTTTACATTTAAACTGATATGCACGCCTAATTCATTTAATTATAATTAATTAATGAACAAATTAGGTATGACTTTAATTAAGCACATAATCTCCCAAAAAGTATCGGCCTTCGCCATTTCAAACACATTGTTTGACCACTTCATATATATATATATATATATATATAATATATATATATATATATATATATATATTTAAACTGGCTCAATAGATTTACAACGGAACTAGAATTTCAAAAGTTCAAATACATAAGAAATAAATGAAAAGGTGTAAAGTTTTTAAATGTCATTCTTGGCCAGTTGAAAAAGGGCTTAAAGTAAGTAAGTCCTGAGTTATGGAATCCTTTGGTAAGTGAATAAGTCCTATCCTGCGAATAAGTCCTATCCAGCGTATTGTTAAAGGTCAAGTCGTCTATGTCCGTCGTCCACGAAGGTTCAAAGCAGCTATGAGTAGTTATCACCAGTACACCCGGTAAAAATATTATATCAGTAACAGAGTACTGCCAGTGATTGGCCAAGAGTTTAATCACATGATTGTCGGCGAGTCTATAAATAAAATTGAATATCTAGCACACACCTTATATCCAAAACAAGTCAACAAAAGGGAGCAATAAAAATAGAGGGTAGGGTGCGGCATGGATAGATAGAATCATTAATCACTTTTGCATGTCAACATAGGGTAAACTAAGCTCTAACTTCAAAGGAACAGGCTCAAGAGTCAAGAGTTAATTGATTCTTAGGAGACATAGAATAAAATAATCTTAAATCAGGCGAGCATACATTTCATTAGCCGCATAGATTTACTTAGTTCCCCTGAAGATGGTGTACTAAGAACACCGAAACCGTGGTAGATTGTTTGTTTGTTTATTGATTTTAACGGCATATCAACCCGTCTGGGGTTATGTCATTCCTAACGGTTAGGAAGTTATACATATCGTGTATTTATATTTATACTTTTTAGTAATTGGTTTTAACAATGTGTTAGCATTATTGGGGATTATGTTGTATGGTATTGGTTTGTTTCATGTCTATATTCTATAGGATAATTTTATTTCCCTCAAAAGGCATATCAACCCGTCTGGGGTTATGTCATGCCTAACGGTTAGGAAGTTATACATATCGTGTATTTATATTTATACTTTTTAGTAATTGGTTTTAAAAATGTGTTAACATTATTGGGGATTATGTTGTATGGTATTGGTTTGTTTCATGTCTATATTCTATGGTATAATTTTATTTCCCTAAAAAAAAGAGAGAATATCCTCCATGTTGACATTTTCAAACAGATCTTTCATATTGTTTGCTTTAAAATAACGGTTTCTGATGTGAGCAAAAACCTGCATTCCATGAATAAGTGTTTAACTGTCAAAGGTGTTTGACATGTTTCACATTGTGGTTGTTGTTCTTGTTTGAGTATATAAGAGTGCGTTAGTCTTGTATTACCAAAAAAAAAACTTTTCTACAACGAAAACTATATATATATATATATATATATATATTATATATATATATATGAGGAAAATAAAAATACTACTCTTTTATTTCCAAAAAATAAAAATACTACTCTGATGAAGGTCGGCAAAATCTGTGTACCGAACATTTTATGCATTTTTCCTATTATTATTATTATTATCATCATCATTTCAACTCCATCTGATTATTTTAATAATAATAATAACGTAAGTCCGTATACACTTTGATAAACAGACCGAAACACATGTGTAAGTGATATCGATTAAAAGTGATATCGATAAAATTCATTTTTATCCATCTACATTTCTTTTCTCTACTCATTTTTTCCTCATATTGTCGGATTCATTTCCCATTCTCACTTATATATACTAGCAAATATATGCACCCTACGGGTGCAAGTATTTAAGTTTAAATGTAATAAAATATTAGATTAAATCAGAAAGGCTAATGAAACTAATTAAGAATTCAAATAAAAAGATTTGAAACGGAGGGGGTATAATCGTAAGATAGAACAACTGAAACTTACTCTTTCATCACTTCCGTTTTTCAATGCTAAATTTTCCTAATTTAACTATTTAGTTAAAATAGGAAGTAAAGAATAAAATTACAGTTATTTCTTTCTTGTTAATGAATTTCTTTTAGGATTTATTGAAGAGATTTTACTCATATTCATTAAGATAAAACCAAAAACAATTAGAAATCAATAATACAGGCACATTTTTATTAAAATCAGTTTTTTTAATATCAATATGCAAATTAGCTTTACGTTTACACTGAAAATTGGTATTTTGTTGTATATATAAATAAAATTGCATGTTATTAGTATTTAGGTAAGGCCAACAGTATTAATAATGTCATGCAGTTCTATTATTAATTGCGGTTTAAATAGAAATAGAATCATGGAGAATGTGACGTAAATAACTAAGGGAATTGTGTCTTGAGTAGTAATAGAGTTTCGGTTACAGACAGAAAAACACACAATCTCCATTATAATAAGATATATATATATATATATATAAGTATCTAAGATATATCGCGTGTGTCGCACTTCATCGCCTCTTCCGTCCAGTTTCAATGGTTAAGTAGTGATATACCAAGACATATGTCAATATTATATTATTACCGTTTGTTTTCACCGCACCCAGCGAGGCGTTGGCTAGCCACACTTGGTCCGTAATGGGGGGTTACAAATTAAATGACCCCTCCCCCCCCACACACACTGTTTGGGATCGCCATTTTTGGCCGGCCACGCTTTTTGGCGCCCGTAACGGAGCAGAGCAATTGAGTTAACGAGACGAAAACCTAATAAGGGGACATAACTCCGGATCGCGAGGCGACAAAAGGACGTGACGCCCGTT
>CM042175.1:3708398-3728398 GCA_023376005.1 Doryteuthis pealeii
AAAAAGAGAGACGTGAAAGAGAGAGAAAAGAGAGAGAAAGAGAGGTACGAAGAGAGAAAGAGAGAAAGGAGAGGAGAAAGAGAGGGTACAGAGGAGAGAAAGAAGAAAGAGAGAGAAAGAGATGAGAGAAAGAGAGAGAAGAAGAAGAGGGAGAGAAAGAGAGAAGGAGAGTGAAAGAGAGAGAAAGAGAGAGTAGAGAGGTAGAGAGAGAGAGTAAGAGAGAGAAGAGAGAGGTAGAGAGGTACAGAGAGAGAAGATACGAAGAAAGAGAGAGGGAGAGAGAGAGATAAGAAGAGAGAGAAGGAGAGAGAGAAAAGAGAGAGAAAGAGAGGTACAGAGAGAGGAAGAGAGAGAGAGAAGAGGAAATAGAGAGAAAATAGAGAGGGAGAGAGAGTGAAAGAGAGAGAAAGAGAGAGGGAGAAGAGAGATGGAGAGAGAGAGATGAAAATG
This sequence comes from Doryteuthis pealeii, assembly GCA_023376005.1. Taxonomy (NCBI): domain Eukaryota; kingdom Metazoa; phylum Mollusca; class Cephalopoda; order Myopsida; family Loliginidae; genus Doryteuthis; species Doryteuthis pealeii. The sequence continues at coordinate 3,708,849 of CM042175.1, forward strand.
AGAGAGAAAGAGAGAGAGGAGAAAGAGAGAGAGAGAGAGGGAGAGAGAGAGAGAGAGAGTGAAAGAGAGAGAAAGAGAGAGAGAGAGAGGATAGAGAGAGAGAAAGAGAGAGAGAAAGAGAGAGAAAGAGGAGAGAGAGAGGTCAGAAGAGAGAGAGGTATGAGAGAGAGAAGAAGAGAGAAAGAAGAGAGAAAGAGAGAGGGAGAGAGAGATAAGAGAGAGAGAGAGGTAAGAGAGAGAAAAGATAGAGAAAGAGAGAGGGAGAGGAGAGAAAAGAGAGAGAGAAGGAGAGAGAAAGAGAGAGAGAAAGAGAGGTTAACGAAGAGAGAAAGAAGAGAAAGAGAGAGAGAGAAATAGAGAGGAGAAATAGAGAGGGAGAGAGAGTGAAAGAGAGAGAAAGAGAGAGGGAGAAGAGAGAGGGAGAGAGAGAGAGAAAGAGAGATAAGAGAGAGAGAGAAGAGAGAGAGAGAGAGAGAGAGAGAGAGAAGAGAGAGAGAGAGAGAGAGAGAGAGGAGAGAGAGAGAGAGAGAGAAAAGAGATTCTAACGGAGGAAGCATAGGAAAGATTGTTTGTTAAAGGAAGGAATGGATAAAATGGAAAAAAAAAAAAAAAAAGACTTAAACAAACTCAGTCCATCGATTTCATTAACGTTTTTCCTTCTGATTAGGATGCAAATTATAACGACCGGGAAAAGCGTGAGATCGACATCCCCGGGCGGGAGTAGGAGGACTTAAGCCGCACCCAGGATCAAACCCCCCCATGATCTCACCGGGACAAACATTGATCCAGATTATTTGAAACTGACAATAAGATGCCAGCAAATATTTTGGCACCCCCCGCATCAACCGAGCAAAACTGTTTTTTCTTCAACACTTCTCGATATTCTTGTAATGTCTAAAAAAAAAAAAAAAAAAAAAAAGATTCCATCCACTGAATAGGGACAGATGTCGAGTAGAGTCAAGGGATATGTGCTGTCGGAACGCCTTTAAATGAGGACGAAGGTCAAATAGTTTACTAAATAAATCTCCCAAATTCGGAAGGAAAACGTTAATGAATCGCAAGCAATATATTCCCCGTTGACTCTAAATTGACTGACGAAGTCCTGCTAAATGCTACACGAAATATATCGTCTTATATCTACTTGTTGTGGAGTTTATGCTCATTTTTGTCCACTTTTCTTCATACCTTATGACATTCTGTCGGATTTAAACAAACCCTCCCTCCTAGCTCAGTCGGGTAGAGCTTCAGTCAAGAAACCACAAGGTTCCTATTTCGATACCGTCCGCCCACATCAGCGAATGAGTAGCACAGTGTTCTGTGCGGTAAAGTAAGATGGCTGATGGTAGGGCTGTGGCGCCCGTCACCTTAAAATGCCAAAAACAATTTCCTTGGTCTAGCGCTATTGAAAAGGGGACTAGACACCCCTCCGCTGGATGGGCTTGATAACCAGAACTTTATTTAGGCATCCAGATGACTTTACTTACTTTAAAAACTTACTTTATTATATATATATATAATATATATATATATATATAATATATATATATATATATATATAGTTCGGGGTCTGTTTGCATAATCCAAATAAAGTTTAGTTCTGGCTTAGATAAATGAAATCCTTAATAAAGTGGTTNGAAGAAGAAGAAAAAAAAGAAGAAGAAAAGAGAAGAAGAGAAAGAAAAGAAGAAAGAAGAAAGAAAATAAAGAAAGGAAAAGAAAAGAAAAAGAGAAGAAAAAGTTGCGGTAGAATGAAGAAGAAGGAAGAAGATAGTAAGAAAGAGAAAGAGAAGTAAGAGAAGAGAAGAAAAAAGAAGAAGAAGGAAAGAAGAAGAAGAAGAGAAGAAAAGAGAAAGAAAGAAGAGAAGAAAGAAGAATGAAGAAGAAAAGAAGAAGAAGAAGAAGAAAAAGAAAAGAAGAAAGAAGAAGAAAAAGAAGAAGAAGAAGAAGAAGAAAAGAAGAAGAAAGAAGAAGAAGAAGAAGAAGAAGAAGAAGAGAAGAAAAGGTTGAATGAAGAAAAGAAGAAGAAGAAGAAGAAGAAGAAAAGAAGAAAAGGAAGAAGAAGAAGAAGAAGAAGAAGAAGAAGAAGAAGAAGAAAAGGAATTGAAGAAGAAGAAGAAGAAGAAGAAGGAAGAAGAAGAAGAAGAAAAGAAAAGGTGAATGAGAAGAAGAGAAGAAGAAGAAGAAGAAGAAGAAGAAGAAGAAGAAGAAGAAGAAGAAGAAGAAAAGAGAAGAAGAAGAAGAAGAAGAAATTGCAAAATTTGCGAATTTACAGGATTCAAATTTTCATTACTTGTTCGACAAGAAACATTTATCTTTTTGGTAAATAAAATAATTCAACCTATTTTTTAATTTTTTTTACTCTTCCATAGATATCTTGGCAAAAATAAAGGGCGCCTTTGTGTAGGCGTACACAGGCATAAACACACACGCGCGCGCACACACACACGCGCGAGTACGTGCACACGCATGAACACGCTTAGAAACATACACAAGCAGACACGAGCTTGTACTTATCTATGCAACAAGATGTTTATATGCAAGAAAACAAACGTGCGAGCACACACACACACACATACACTCACACACACACACAAGCACACACATACATATCTTTCGCTTGGTGCAAGAAGACGATCACATACAGGGAATTAGATCACACACCCACACACACACACACACTCTCTCTCTCTCATCACTCTCTCTCTCACACACACACACTCTCTCTCTCTCACTCACTCTCTCTCTCACACACACACACTCTCTCTCTCTCACTCACTCTCTCACACACAAAAACACATACAAGCACAAACGAACACTTACACACACACACACACACACACATACACCAAATACACACACACACTCTCTCTCTCTCTCTCTTCTCACTCACTTTCTCACACCCAAACACACACAAGCACGAATGAACACTTACATATACATATATTCGCTTGGTGCAAGAAGACGATCACATACAGGAAATTAGACCACACACACACACACACAACACCACTCTCTCTCACACTCACTCTCTCTCTCTCACTTCTCTCTCTCTCACTCACCCTCTCTCTCTCTTCTCCACACACAACACATACTCTTACTCTCTCACTCACTCTCTCTCACACACAAACACATACAAGCACGAATGAACACTTACACACACACACACACATACACACACACACACACTCTCTCTCTTTCACTTTCTCACACACAAGCACATACAAGCACGAACGAACACTTACACATACATATCTTTCGCTTGGTGCAAGAAGACGATCACATACAGGAATTAGACCAACACACCACACACACACATACACACACACACACGCACTCTCTCTCTCACACACAACACACACACACACGCGCGTGTACGTACACACACAAAACACACGGGCGAGCACTCATCCTTATCTTTCGCTTGGTGCTACAAAGACTTTCACAAGCAAGAAAATAGGCCATACATACATATATACATACACACACAAGCACGCAAGAGTACACACTCATACACATCTTTCACTTGGTGTAAGAAGACGAGCACACACACACACACACACACCCACACACACACCACACTTCCGTTTAGAAGTCCGTCGCAGACAACGATAACGTCACTCCATGTCTTCAACTCTGGTGGCTAGTTAGTCCAATTCTGGACTTGCAGATGTGGTCATACACATTGCAAGGGAAATTCCCATCTGCATTTGGTGGTTCATGATGACGAATACGTCACCGCTCTTGCAGCCCTGTTAATCTCGATATTGAGCTACTCAGCTCCTGTGCCACACGTGTCCCGTCAACCCTGTCTGTTAGAGGCCATATCTTTCACACACACACATACACACTTACACATACAGAGAGAGAGAGAGAAGAGAGAGAAGGAAGAGAGAGAGGAGAGAGAGAGAGAGAGAGAGAGAGAGAGAGAGAGGGGGACTCAATTACTACTGAATAGCGAGATTGATCCTCTCTGGTTGTCCTATTGCAAGAAACACCTGAAGAAGGCCGGAGAGTACATTAACAGAAGCTTTGTCTATATAACAATAAAGAGGAGGACAACAGTCCGAAAAATGTAAATAATACAATTTATCCACGAACATTCAAATAATAAAAGAAACTAAATAAGGGCGCAAAATAAAAGCGACATCTCAACCATCGATGGCAAACTACTAAACTCTGTAGAACAATTTAGATACTTAGGCAGTAACATCTCCTCCACAGAAAACGACGTTAATGCACGTATAGGAAAGGTATGGGCAGCTATAAATAAATTATCGGTCATATGGAAATCCAATCTCACAGACAAGTTAAAGAGACAGTTCTTCCAGGCCGTTGTCGTATCAGTGCTGCTGTATGGCTGCACCACATGGACCCTAACGAAGCGACTAGAGAATAAACTAGATGGGAACTGCACAAGAATGCTGCATGTGATCCTGAACAAGACGTGGAAACAGCACCCCACGAGAAAACAGCTGTACGGCCACCTGCCACATATCACCCAAACCATCCGAGTAAGACGGACAAGACATGCGGGACACTGCTGGAGAAGCAAGGACGAACTCATAAGCGACGTCCTCCTGTGGAAGCCAGCACATGGTCACGCCAGTGTGGGCCGATCAGCAAAGACGTACATTAATCAGCTCTGTGCGGATACAGGATGCTGCATAGAGGACCTCCCGAGAATAATGAGCGATAGGGACGGATGGAGAGAGATTGTCATGGATATCCGTGCTAACAGCGCGACATGATGATGATGATGATGTACTTATTTTCATTTTAATTGATTTCTTTATAAAATTATATCCAGGATTGCTGGACAACGAGGGGGCGAAAGGGGAATTATGGGATGGACACGTGTTCACAGGGTGTTCAAAGACACGCCCCCTAAATTGCAGGGAAGGCGATTATTTATTGTCTCCTTATTATAACTCAGTTGGCTTTGAACGGAACGGAATTTGGCTTCCTTGAAAGAGATTTGGCCGGAAAGAAAATGAAATTAATCGGAAGATCTTCGTCGTTTCTATTTTAACCAGTTCCACCTTTCATAATTCCTATAGTATATATATATATATATATATATATATATATATATATATATATATATACATTGTAGTATATGTATATGTATATATGTATATATATTGTATTTTAAATTGATACATATATATATATATTGCATTATATATATACATATATATGCATACATAATACATATATATATATATAATATATATATATATATATATGAGGTTAAGTAAACAAACAGATGTGTTTATTTTTATATGGCTTTAAGCCGACAATTTTTGGAGGATATGTGCTTAATTGTTGTACCTAATTTGGAAATTAATTAGTTAATAATTAATGAATTTTTAGGCGGGCATATATGTTCAAATGTAAGGCTAAACGAATCGAGAAAATGTCAATCCCTGAATGTACATTCGACTTTGCTGATGAGACCTAATAGGTCGAAATGTACATTCAGGGATTGACATTTTCTCGATTCGTTTAGCCTTACATTTAAACATATATGCCCGCCTAAAAATTCATTAATTATTAACTAATTAATTTCCAAATTAGGTACGACTACAATTAGGCACATATCCTCCAAATATATATATATATAAAGAAATCAAATATTTGCCGAGGATTAACTGATCCATGCTTACTGTGCTTACGAATTGGAGATAATTAGATTCCCAAATAAGAAAGAATTATTGAATAAAAAGGATGAATTCCTAGGTAAATGCATGCACGGGTTACGTAACGCATTAATGTATCACTAAAATTAATAGAGATATAATATGATAAATATAATAAATGCACCAAGTATATATGAAAAAAAAGTCTACAATATATTCAAAATTATTCCAACAGCCATTGTAACGTGATTACGAAATATTAAAGAAATCAAATACTTGCCGAAAATTAACTGATCCATGCTTCTTGTGTTTACAAGAAATGTTGGAGATAATTAGATTCCCAAATAAGAGTGAATTAGGGAATAAAAAGGATTAATTATAATTAATTAATTAACAAATTAGGTATGACTTTAATTAAGCACATAATCTCCCAAAAAATTGTCGGCCTTTGCCATTTCAAACACATTGTTTGACCACTTCATACTGTAGTGCCAATAGTCACCCAAAAAGTGCGATATACATATCAGTTTAAAATAAACGAGAGATTCTGGGGAAGCCAGCTAGTGTAGTGGTTTGAATGCCTGCCTGTCAGCCTGACAGGTAGGGTTCGAATCGCACACAAAGCACTGCCCTGTCTATAACTCTGCTGATGAGGCCTAATGGGCTGAAATGTACATACAGAGATCGACTTTTTCTCGATTTGTTTACGCTTTACATTTAAACCGATATGCACGCCTAATTCATTTAATTATAATTAATTAATTAACAAATTAGGTAACATAATCTCCCAAAAAGTGTCGGCCTTCGCCATTTCAAACACATTGTTTGACCACTTCATATATATATATATATATATATATATATATATATTTAAACTGGCTCAATAGATTTACAATGGAACTAGAATTTCAAAAGTTCAAATACATAAGAAATAAATGAAAAGATGTAAAGTTTTTAAATGCCATCCTTGACCAGTTGAAAAGAGCTTAAAGTAAGTAAGTCCTGAGTTATGGAATCCTTTGGTAAGTGTATAAGTCCTATCCTGCGTATAAGTCCTGAGTTATGGAATCCTTTGGTAAGTGTATAAGTCCTATCCTGCGAATAAGTCCTATCCAGCGTATTGTTAAAGGTCCAGTGATACAATACTATGAGGTCCGTCGTCCACGTTCAAAGCAGTTATGAGTAGTTATGACCAGTACACGCGGTATAAATATTATATCAGCAGCAGAGTACTGCCAGTGATTGGCCAAGAGTTTAAACATATGGTTCTCGACGAGTCTATAAATAAAAGTGAATATCTAGCACACACCTTATATCCAAAACAAGTCAACAAAAAGTGAACTAAGCGCTAACTTCAAAGGAACAGGCTTACGAGTCAAGAGTTAATTGATTCTTAGGAGACAGAATAAAATAATCTTAAACGAGTATATATTTCATTAGTCACATAGATTTACTTAGTTCCCCTGAAGACGGTGTACTAAAAACACCGAAACCGTGGTAGATTGTTTGTTTGTTTATTGATTTTAACGGCATATCAACCCGTCTGGGGTTATGTCATGCCTAACGGCTAGGAAGTTATACATATCGTGTATTTATATTTATACTTTTTAGTAATATTGGTTTTAACAATATGTTAGCATCATTGGGGATTATGTTGTATGGTATTTGATTTGTTTCATGTCTATATTCTATGGTATAATTTTTATTTCCCTCAAAAGGCATATCAACCCGTCTGGGTTATGTCATGCCTAACGGCTAGGAAGTGATACATATCGTGTATTTATATTTATACTTTTTAGTAAAATGGTTTTAACAATGTGTTATCATTATTGGGGATTATATTGTATGGTATTGATTTGTTTCATGTCTATATTCTATGGTATAATTTTTATTTCCCTCAAAAAGGAGAGAATATCCTCCATGTTGACATTTTCAAAACAGATCTTTCATATTGTTTGCTTTAAAATAATGGTTTCTGATGTGAGCAAGGAAACCTTGCACCATGAATAAGTGTTTAACTGTTCAAAGGTGTTTACCATGTTTCACATTGTGGTTGTTTTTGTTGAGTAATATTGGAGTGCGTTAGTCTTGTATTAACAAAAAAAAAAAACAACTTTTCTTACAATGACAACTATATATATATTATAATAATATATAATATATATATATATATATATATATATGAGGAAAAATTAAAAATACTACTCTTTATTTCCAAAAATAAAATACTACTCTGATGAAGGTCGCAAATCTTTCTGTGTACCGAACATTTTATGCATTTTTCCTATGATTATTATCATCATCATCATTTCAACCCCATCTGATTATTTTAATAATAATAAATAACGTAAGTCCGTATACACTTTTGATAAACAGACCGAACCACATGTGTAAGTTGATATCGATTAAAAGTGATAATTCGATAAAAATTCATTTTTATCCATCTACATTTCTTTTCTTTACTCATTTCCCTCATATGTCGGATTCATTTCCCATTCTCACTTATATAATATATATATATATATAATATATATTATATATAAAATTTTACTTGAAGGCACTTACAACGCATGTATCGCATAAAATTCGATACTTTTTCTTATGAAAATGAACTTTGACAAGTGTAATCCCAGCAAAAGGATGGCTCGGTGTGTAGAATACCGATTCTACACACCGAGCCATCCTTGCTGGGATTACACTTGTCAAGTTCATTTTCTATAAGAAAAAGTATCGAATTTTATGCGATACATGCGTTGTAAGTGCCTTCAAGTAAAAATTTAATATATACTTTATTCAGCAACGTTTCTAAATAAACAAACATCCAAAAATCATATATATATATGTATATTTATACTTATATCTAAGATATATCGCGTGTGTCGCACTTCATCGCCTCTTCCGTCCAGTTTCGATGGTAAGTATGATATACCAAGACATATGTCAATATTATATTTATTAGCGTTTGTTTTCACCGCACCCAGCGAGGCGTGGCTAGCCCACACTTGGTCCGTAATGGGGGGTTACAAATTAAAACCCCTCCCCCCCCCACACACACTGTTGGGATCGCCATTTTTGGCCGCCACGCTTTTTGGCGCCCCGTAACGGAGCAGAGCAATTGAGTTAACGAGACGAAAACCCAATCAGGGACATAACTCCGGATTGCGAGGCGACAAAAGACGTGGACGCCGTTGATGAACTTATGGCCGAAGAACGGCAAATACTTTATTGAATTACAGGCCAGGAGAATTTGTCAGAGAAAACGAAGAGGGTTTTGGATAAAGAGAGAGGTATTGTGACAAAATGGGGGGGGAGGGGTGCTTTTCGGGTTGGAGGGGGGGTAGGTGAAAGATGCTGGAAGATGATGGGGAGGGTCTTTGTAATTGTTTGCCAATTCGGAGAAGGGACATTCACAGATGTACACATAAATCAAAATCATTCTATCAATCTATCTACCTCAGTCTGTTTATATCTACCTATCTATTCATTACATATCTATCTATCTATCTATCTATCTATCTATCTATCTATCTATCTACATAAGTTCATGTCTATCTATCTGTCTATCTCCATCTGTTTATATCTATCTATCTATTCATTACATATCTATCTATCTATCGATCGATCAATCTATCTCAGTTTTTTTCATATCTATCTATATAATTTTCTATCTATCTATCTATTTCAGTCCCTTCATATCTATCTATCTATCTATCTATCTATCTATCTCAGTCTTTTCATATCTATCTATATATTTTTCTATCTATCTATTTCAGTCCCTTCATATCTATCTATCTATCTATCTACCTACCTACCTACCTATCTATCTATCTATCTATCTATCTATCTATCTATCTCAGTTTCTTCATATCTATCAATCTATCTATATATGTATCTATTTCATATCTCTCTCTCTCCCTCACTTTCTTTCTCTCTCACTCTCTCTCGCTCTTTCTCTCTAATTTCACCCTATCTAACTACCTCAGTCTATTTATATCTACCTATCTATTCATTATATATCTATCTATCTATCTATCTATCTATCTACGTCTGTTCATGTCTATCTACCTGTCTATCTCCATCTGTTTATATCTATCTATCTATCTATCTATCTACATCAGTTCATGTCTATCTATCTGTCTATCCCCCTCTGTTTATATCTATCTATCTATTCATTACATATCTATCTATCTATCTATCTATCTACGTCTGTTCATGTTAATCTATCTGTCTATCTCCATCTGTTTATATCTATCTATTCATTACATATATAACTATCTATCAATCTATCTATCACAGTCTGTTTATATATATATATATATATAATATAATATTATATATATATATTATATATATATTAAATCAAAATCATTCTATCAATCTATCTACCCCAGTCTGTTTATATCTATCTATCTATCTATTCATTACATATCTATCTATCTATCTATCTATCTCGGTCTATCTATCTATCTATCTATCTATCTACATCAGTTCATGTCTATCTATCTCTCTATCTCCACCTGTTTATATCTATCTATTCATAGAGAGAAAGAGAGAGCGTGATAGAGAGAGAAAGAGTGTGAGAAGAATGGGAGAGGTAGTGAGGATGAGGGAGAATAGAGAAGCGATATTCCAGAGAAAGAGTGGGAGAAAAGAGGGATAGAGAAAGGGAGTGAAAGAGTGCGTGTGTGTGTGTGTGTGTGTGAAAGAGGAGAGAAGAGAAAGAAACGAGAGAGAGGAGGTGGAAGAGAGAAAGAGAGAGGGGAGAGGGAAAGAGAGAGGAGAGAGAGAAAAGAAGAGGAAGAGAGAAAGAGAGAAAGAGAGAGGCCCGAGAGAGAGAGAAAAGAGAGAAAGAGAGAGAGAAGAGAATGAGGAGGAGAGAGAGGAGAGGAAAGAGAGAGGGGAGAGAAAGAGAATAGAAAAAGAGGATGGAGAGAGAAGAAAGAGAGTGGGAAGAGAGAGAAAAGGAGAGGAGAGAAAAAGCAGAGAGAGGGATTAGAAGAAGAAAGGAGAGGAGGAAAAAGAGAGAGAGGGGAGAAGAGAAAAGAGAGTGGGAAGGAAGAGAGAAAAGAGAGGGAGAAAAATGACGAGAGAGGAGAGAGAGAAAGAGAAGAGAAAAAAGAGAGAGAGGATAGAGAGAAAAAGAGCAGGAGAGGGAGAGAGAGAAAGAGAGAGGAGAGAGAGGGAAGGAGAGAGAGAGAGAGAGAGAGAGAGAGAGGGAGAGGGAGAGAAGGAGAGGGAAGAGAGGAAAGAGAGAGGGAGAGAGAGAGAAAGAGGACAGACAGAGAAGGGAAGAGAGAGAGAGAGAGAAAGAGAGAGAGAGAGAGGAGAGGAGAGAGGAATAGAGAGAGGAGATATTCTAAATAGGGAGGATAGGAAGATTGTTTGAGAACGATAAAATGAAAAAAAGAAAGAAAAAAAGACTAAACAAACTCAATCCATCGATTCATTAACGTTTTCCTTCCTGATTGGATGCAAATTATACGAACGTGAGATCGACATTCGCGCGGGTGGAGGAACAGCCCCAAACCCCTCACCGGGACAAACATTACCCAGATTATTTGAACTGACAATAAGATGCCAGCAAATATTTTGCACCACCCTCATCAATCTGAGCAAACTGTTTTTCTTTAAGCCACTTCTCAGATATCTTGGTAATTCTAAAAAAAAAAAAAAAAAAAAAAAGAATCATCTAATGAATAGGGGACAGAGGTCAAGTTAAAGTCAAGGGAATTTGCTGTCGGAACGCTTTAATGAGGACGAAGGCCAACTTTAGTTACCAAATAAATCTCCCAAAATTCGGAAGGAAAACGTTAATGAATCGACAGCACATATTCCCTTGACTCTAATTGACTGACGGAGTCCTGCTAAATGCACAACGAAATATATCTCCTACATCTACTTGTTTGAGTTATGCTCTTTTTGTCCACTTTTCCTTTATCCTTATGACATTCTGTCGGATTTACTCCAACCTCCTTGCTCAGAAAAAATAAATGATTCTTTTTTATTATTATTATTATTTTTTTTTTTTTTTAAGAAAATATCTTTTATGAGTACTTATAATATTTAATCTATTTAAGTTTAAAAAGAAAAAGAGAAAAAAAGTACTCATAAAAGATATTTTCTTAAAAAAAAAAAAAATAAAAAAAATAATAATAATAAAAAAAGAATCATTTATTTCTATCAATACTAATACATAATTTAAGATTTAATCTTTTATTTACTTATTTACTAAAAAAAAATAATTTAAATTAGAGAACAAAGGGGATAAAGGGAAAAAAAAAAAAGAAAAAAAAAAAAAAAAAAAGAAAAAGAAGAGAAATAACACAAAAAAAAGAAGAGAGGGGAGAAGAATAAAGAAATGAAAGGTGAAAGCGAAAACAAAAGCTAAGTATGTTGAAAAAAAAAAAAAAATTTTCTATTAACGGTTTTTATTCATTTGTTCACTTTTGTTTTTGAAATTATGACACCGCTCACACCGTTGCTAACACATTGCTACACATTGCTACACATTGCGACATTGCAACATCTACCGAATGTCAGCCTTGTTCTCAACAAACTTTTAAGAAAGAAAAAAAAAAAGAAAGAGAGAAATAAGAAATTACAGTTATTCGCCCATTCATAAAGGAGGAGAAGAAGAAAGAGAGGAAAAAAGGAGAGGAAAAGGAAATAAGAAGAGAAATTATAACCACACAAATATATAAAAAAAAAAAAAAAAACAAAGCACGTCATTTCTGAAATCCGTCTCTGACGATAAGCTTCGCTTTGAAATCGATTAGACATATAAACATCTTTTTGTCTTTATTTTTTACGCATTGTATTGCCTTCGAATTTTATTATTTTATAACATACTTAACAATGCTTCAAGCAAATTACCAATTACTTTTATATATTATATATATATATATTATAATATATATAATATATATATATTATATTACGGATCTTTGCTAATCCACGAAGCAAATTAAATTTACTTCTGGGTTAATAAAAATCGATTTAAAAAGTGCTCAATAAAAAGAGCCCAAATATACGTTTTTTAAAAGCGAATGTTATAAAATATTTCCTGAAAGAATTGCTACGGCAAGAAACTGCAGTTGGAATGTTTTATAACATTCGCTTATAAAAAAAACGTGTATATATATATATATATATATATATTATATATATATATATATATATTACTTTTTTGCCCTCATATACGCATTTAATTTTATCCCCAGACCGTCTAATATAACCTTGAAAAAGGGTGAAGGTTCACCCGAAAATCACTATTGATCAAACCAGGAACAGAACAACAATTGAATATTAAAATTCTGATTTTTGTTCTGTTTTTCTTGTTTTTGTTCTTTTTTCCAATGCTTCAAAAGACCAAACAAACAGCATTCACAAGAACATAACATACATAATTATATATAATATATATATATATATATATAATATATATATATATATATATATATATACTTTTGGTGCTGTACCAAGTTTCTTTGGTACAAGGTGATTCTTGGCGGGTCCTAATTCTCTACCAGTAGTTTGTTGTAGAGTTCAGGTTCCGTATGACAGCTCAATGTTTAATTATTGTAAACAGAGCAAATTTATTGTGAATAAAAAAGGCCTTAAATACCATGAGTATCGTGGTTATGGACCATTTCCACTCGCGAGTATGCCTCACGGCTTCTTCGGGACCATATATATATATATATATATATATATATATATATATATATATATATATATATAATATATATATATATATATATATATATACCTATGGAACATTCAATATCATATATATTCATCTCTTCCTCTCCCATATGAGTTCTGTTTCAATTCATTCTTGCTTGATGGACCGCCCCCCCCCTCAAAAAAGAGGACCTGTCTACATTCCAAATTCCTTTTAACTGAACATTTACGGTGAGAAGACGACCCGATCGGGAGCTGCCCCTCTTCCCCCCGACCCTCCAACATTTGCTGTACATTTTGACTCTCATTATCCGAGCCCCCCCCCCCAACCCCCACTACCCACACCACCGCCTCCTCGTAAGCACTGGCACAATACTAAGCAACTTCCGGAGAAAGCCATTGACGTCGTTCACCCCGGCTCTCCCATTTCCCACTCCTGTGTCTATGTATCCAGCAATTCATCACACACAATTAACAATCTATCTATCTATCTATCTATCTATCTATGTCATTCTGTTGATATCTATCTATCTATCTATCTATCTATCAATCAATCAAACAAACTCTCTATTTATCCAAATATCTGTCCATCTATCTATCTATCTATCTATATCCTTCTCTTCATATCTATCTATCTATCTATCTATCTATCTATCCGACTCAGATAATATATAATTCCTATCTATCTATCTATCTATCTATCTATCTATCTATGTTCTTCTGTTCATATCTATCTATCTATCAATCAATCAATCAAACAATATATCTATCCCACAATATCTTTATACATCTGTCATCCACAATCTATCATCAGTCTATCTATCAATCCAGCTATTTATCTTTTCTCGTCTCTTCATTTCTCTCTCTATCTCTCATTCTCTCTCTCTCTCTCTCTTCTCTCTCTATCTATCTATCTATCTATCTATCTATCTATCCCACTCAGTTAATATATAATTCCTATCTAGTTATCTATCTATCTATCCCACTCAGTTAATATATAATTCCTATCTATCTATCTATCTATCTATCCCACTCAGTTAATATATAATTCCTATCTATCTATCTATCTATCTATCCCACTCAGTTATATATAATTCTATCTTATCGATCTATCTATCTATCTATCCCACTCAGTTAATATATAATTCCTATCTATCTTATCTATCTATCTATCCCACTCAGTTAATATAATAATTACTATCTATCTATCTATCTATCTACCTATCCCACTCAGTTAATATATAATCCTATCTATCTATCTATCTATCTATCTATCTATCTATCATCCCACTCAGTTAATATATAATTCCTATCTATCTATCTATCTACTATCTATCGATGGTACAATATTAAGTAACAGCCTGAAAGCCATTGACATCATCGTTCTCCCCTCTCGCTCCTATTTCCTATATCTATGTATCCATCTATCACAGACGATTCATCTCTCTCTCTCTTCTCCTCTCTCTCTCTCTCTCTATATATATATATATATATATATATATATATATATATATAGCATTTTCTTCCTATGTATGTATATATATGTATGTATGTATGTATGTATGTATGTATCTATCAATCAATCAATCTATCTATGTATCTACGGCACAACACTAAGCAACATCCTAAAAGCCATTGACATTGTCATTTTCCCGCCCCCTCTTGCCCCCCTTCACTTCCCGTTGCCCCCCCCCCCGAGGGAGGATTTCACCTGCAGTTTGCCAAAATGGTTGTCATCTCGTCCTAGCTGACAATCCAACTTTTAGTTTCACTTTTACTTTCACAATCAATGCTTGAACATTTCTCGATAAAACTCCCAAAGTGCCGCCACCCTGTTCCACGTGAGAAATTATTGAGGGGGTGGAAGGTGGAGATGGTGATAATGGTGATGCTGGTGGTGGTGGTGGTTGGTGTGTGTGTGTGGGGGAGGGGTAGGGTTAGGATGTCGAACGTATAAAAGAAAGTGTATGTCGGCTTATATGTTAAGGAAAAGTAGGGTGGACCGCGCGCTCTTTGACATCCGCTTTTGAGGTCGGCAATTGAGGCTTGGCGTTCGTTCATTTTCAACTTATTGTGCAATCTAATGCCTTCGACGCATGCGCCCTCGCCGCCGTTGCCGCCGCCGCCGCCGCCACCGCCGCCGTCGCCGTCGTGTCCTCACTTGGTGAAAAGTCGCATTCCTTAGGCCATAATTACCCAGAATTCTTCTCTCTTCCGGCTGGAGCAGATAATCGCTATGCCGTTTCTGGATGACATTTTACTTAGCCTGGACATCGTAAGGTGTGAGACCAAACGAGAGAGAGAGAGAGAGAGAGAGAGAGAGAGAGAGAGAGAGGAGAGGGAGGGAGATATATAATAGATTATAGATAGAGATAGAGAGAGAGAGAGAGAAAAGAGAGAGAAAGAGAGAGAGAAGAGAGAAGAGAGAGAGAGAGAAGAGAGAGAGAAAGAGAGAGAATAGAATAGAGATAGAGAGAGATAGAGAGAGGAGAGAGAGGAGAGAGAGAGAGAAGAAGAGAAGAGAGAGAGAAAGAGAGAAGAGAGAAAGAGAGAGATATAGAGAGAGAGAGAGAGAGAGAGAGAGAGGAGAAGAGAAACAGAGAGAGAGAAAGAGAGAGAAAGAGAGAAGAGAGAGAGAAAGAGAGAGAAAGAGAGAGAGAGAAGAGAGAGAGAAAAGAGAGAGAAGAGAGAGAAAGAGTAAGAAGAGAAAGAGAGAGAGAAAGAGAGAGAGAGAGAGAGAAAGAGAGAGAAAAGAGAGAGAGAAAAGAAGATATAGATAGATAGATAGAGAGAGAGAAAGAGATAGAGAGAGAGAGAGAAAGAGAAAAGAGAAAGAGAGAGAGAAAGAGAAGAGAGAAAGAGAGAGAGAAAGAGAGATATAGATAGATAGATAGAGAGAGAGAGAAATAAAGAGAGAGAGAGAGAGAGTTTGTTGGTTGGATTTTATGGCTTGTCAACCCTTGTAGGGTTATTTGTACCATATGAACGCAAGAGGAACCCGATATTTGAGGACGTGTGTTCAAATATGGTATCCTGTTCTTATTCCGCTGACCATAGCTGGGGTAGGAGCTGTGTTAATAATTTTTCTATAAAAATAATTACAGTTACATAAAAAATAAAGAAATAAGAAGGTTAGATCGATAGATAGACAGACAGTTAGATGTCAACCGATATATAGATAGATAGAACGATAGATGAATAGATAGAGAGAAAGATAGATAGATAGATAGATAGATAGATAGAGAGAGAGAGAGAGAGAGAGAGAAGAGAGAGAGAGAGAGAGAGAGAGAGAAGAGAGAGAGAGATGTGAATAGACTTATCATGGGTATTCCTTTTTCTAACTCAACTTTTTTAAACACTGAGATAGATAGATAGATAGATAGATAGATAGATAGATAGATAGATATGTAATGAATAGAAATATAGATATAAACAGATGGGGATAGACGGATAGATAGATATGAACAGACTGAGATAGATAGATAGATAGATAAGTAATGAATAGATAGATAGATAGATAGATAGATAGAAACAGGTGGAGATAGATAGATAGATAGATAGAAACAGGTGGAGATAGATAGATATGAACAGACTGAGATAGATAGATAGATAGATAGATAGATATGAACAGACTGAGATAGATAGATAGATAGATAAGTAATGAATAGATAGATAGATAGATAGAAACAGTTGTAGATAGATAGATAGATATGAACAGACTGAGATAGATAGATAGATAGATAGATAGATAGATATGAACAGACTGAGATAGATAGATAGATAGATAGATATGAAAAGACTGAGATAGATAGATAGATAGATAGATAGATATGTAATCAATAGATAGATAGATAGATAGATAGATATGTAATCGATAGAGATATAGATATAAACAGATGGAGATAGACGGATAGATAGATATGAACAGACTGAGATATATATATAGATAGATAAGTAATGAATAGATAGATAGATAGAAACAGGTGGAGATAGATAGATAGATATGAACAGACTGATATATATATATATATATATATATATATATATATATATATATATATATATATAGATAGATAGATAGATAGATAGATATGAACAGACTGAGATAGATAGATAGATAGATGGATAGATAGATATGAACAGACTGAGATAGATAGATAGATATAAACAGACTGAGATAGATAGATAGATAGATAGATAAGTAATGAATAGATAGATGGATATAAACAGAGGTTCGTCTTGCTCGAACGATTTATGTGACGAGGAGCAAGTTGCCACCGCGCTGACAGTACGGATATAGAGCCTTGTCAGGCTGCTTAATACCGAGGTTAGTCTGAGTTTCATTGAGAGAAGTGTCTGATGGTTGTATTTAAAAATAAAAATAAAACCCAAAAAACCAAACAAACAAAAACAAAAGAAAAAACCCAAAATGTATCACCTCCGAGAGGTCATCCGCATAGCATCCAGAATTTCCACAAAGCTGATGGATGTAAGACCTCCACCTAGGCGCCCCACACTGGCGCACCAATGTACAGATTTCCATAAGAGAGCGTCACTTATGAGCTCGTCCTTGCATCTCAAGCAGTCTCCAGAATGTCGTTCGTCTCATTCGAACGGTTTATGTGATAAAAGGCCGTCGTGTTCTCTCTTAACGAACGTCGCATTCCTTAGGCCATAATTACCCAGAATTCTTCTCTCTTCCGGCGGAAGCAGATAATCGCTATACCTTTCTTGATGACATTTATTTACCTTGCCCAACCCAAACCTGTGGTTCAGTGGGTTCGGCCCTGGACCGGTAAAGTAATTAACGGCGTTGATCCCGGGGGCTGTCACCCCAGGCAATACCTGTCCCCCTTAATTTAAAGGGACAGCGATGGGTTTGTTGCCCAGTGCCCGAGGCGCCCCCTTGAAAGCGATAGAATCTACGCACTTTTCCCGCACCATCCCACGAGCTACGGTTCACGGGTGGTCCCACATTAAAAAAAGACCTTGTGCCACACCCGCATAGGTGGGACGCGAGGTAAATAAATAACTTAGGTTTGGACATAGTAAGGTGTGAGACAAAACGAAAGAGAACGAGACGAAGGAAATTCTCTTGAGCCTATCATCATCATCATCATCATCCTCTTCCTCCTCCTCCTCCTCCTTCTCATCATCATCATCATCATCATCATCATCTGTTAAGTTTTTAAATGCCATACTTGGCCAGTTCAAAAGGGCTTAAAGTAAGTAAGTCCTGAGTTATGGTTTGGTTTGGTTTGGTTTGTTTTACAGCATATCAACCTCAGTGGGTCATTTAATGCCGATAAAGTTTTGAAATAAATCAATTCTTAATGGATAATACATTTTTTTCATAAATACATTTTTCTATTTAACCCATAGATGGGACCCTAACAGGTACTACAACTCCGGGTCAGAGTGGACCAGGGAGCAATAGTGATGAATGTGGTGCTCCACATTCCCCAAACCTCCAAAACTGGAACCTCACCATCAGATAGAGTTTAACGTCATTCCCAGGACATGTAGACCCGCAGCCACCGCCTTCTAGCACCCATATCCTGAGTTATGGAATCCTTTGGTAAGCATATAAGTCCTATCCTGCGTATTTTTAAAGGTCCAGTGATTTAATCCTATGTCCGTCGTCCACGAAAGGCAAGGTAGTTATGGCCAGTACTGTCTGTTTAAGTATTGTATCAGCAGCAGAGCACTGCCAGTGATTGGCCAAGAGTTTGATCACATAGTTCTTGGCGAGTCTATAAATAGTTCTTGCGAGTTCTTGCGGCAGGGCCAGACGATTAATCAGCATATCTACAAAGAGACAATGCAGCGTTTGATTCGTTCAGTGCGCGAGGAGGTGAGAGTCGTGGGAGGACAACTCTAGGGTGCTTCACCATGACAACACACCTGCCCACTCTTCCCTGAGTATCCGAGAGTTCCTGGCCCAGAAGAACATCACTGTACAGGAGTCCGACCTGGTCCCATGTGATATTTCCTCTTCCCCAAGATCAAGAGCGTATCAAGGGAACCCATTTTGAGGATGTGTACGAGATCAAAAAGGCTGTGACGATTGTGCTACGGAGAATCCCGGAACAATCCTTATAGGAGTGCAAGCAAGCATGACAGAGAAGGATGACATACCTTGTATCCATATATATCTGTGTGTGTCTCTTGTCTGTCTGTCTGTCCGTCCGTCTGTCTGTCTCTCTCCACACACACACACACACACAC
>CM042175.1:3733398-3738398 GCA_023376005.1 Doryteuthis pealeii
TCTGTAACCGAAACTATGTCACCGCTTACGTTACAGGCATTGGCTTTGTTTATTATTTATTATTTAATTTATAGTCAAAATCATTAATTAATACATAGAATAAATCTTATTTATTAACGTTGTCTGTATGAAAATCTGAGTTAGATTTGCCTCAAAACAGCCTATATTATTAGTACGTTTAAAATTCTGCAATGTGTCTTATATATCCCTAAGAAATAAAGTTTTACATAATATAAGGTGTGGTTAATTTGCATATTGTTTTTAACAAAACCGGGTTTAATAAATAATTACTTGGTGTTATTGATCTCTGAAATTATTGTTTTATTCTCCAATATATTAAAATAAATCCTATGAATGATTTTATGTAGAATCCAATTAGAATATAATTAAAATAAGTGTAATCTTTTTATAAAACAAAAATAAGGAAAGCGGGAAGTTCACGCCATTAAGACCGTGTATGAGGTCTTTGAATCGACGAAGACAAAGAAATGTCGAAATTGATTTGAATTTATATCTACACCAATATATATATATATATATATATATATATATATATATATATATATATATATATAGATAGATAGATAGATAGATATATAGATAAGTGTATTTTGGCAGCATTTTCTCTTTTAAACATGTTTGGTTGAACTCGAGTGACCATTCCTGTCGTACAAGTTTCTGTTCAATCCGTTCAAGGAGTCTGGCCTTTTTTTTTTTTGGTGTCAGGATGGAAATGGTGTAGCAATCCACCAAAGGTGTCTTTACGAGCGCTTTCGGCAAGTCGATCTGCCATCTTCAGGTTGGAAACTGATGGTATATATATATATATATATATATATATATATATATATATATTGTTGAAACTCAATGGACAATTCTTGTCTGACGAGTTTCTTTCAATCATTTCTAATTGTCTGAGTTCAACAAAACATATATACATACCCCCCCACACACAAACATATATATATATTATTTTAAAAAAAATGTATTATAAAAAAAAATATTACAAAAAAATTATAATAATAAATTATAATAAATAAATAATAATGATAAATTATAAATAATTTAAATAAATAAATGATAAATAATAATAATAAATAATAATAATAAATGATTAATAGATAATAAATAATAGATAATAAATAATAATAATAATAATAATAATAATAATAATAATAATATAAATAAAAAATAATAAATAATAAATAATAATGATAAATAATAGATAATAAATAATAGATAATAATAATAAATTATAATAAATTTGCTCTACTCCGTATTGAGCACTTTGTATTTGTTATATATCGCTGACTTAACCCCTGAATTTTGCACCTTCAATGATCGTGCGCATTTTCACCGGTAAGCAACCTTTATCCTTATAATACATAATATATATATATATATATATATATATTATATATATATATATATATATATATATATTCCACACACCTTCACAAATAAGTTATATCAGCATTTACTTATATTTATTCAGATACACAAGAAACGTTTTTTATTCTCTTCCTGTAGAAGAAAATCATAGACTGATATAAATTATTGGAGTGACATTTGAAATGTCTCCGTGTTGTGTCTACTGCTACTCGTATTGGACAAACCAAAATGTCATCGTGTCATATTAGACGCCTTTCACACTTGGCGGCTGAATGAATATATTAGAACCCATTCATCCGAGCAATAAGAATATATCAGCCGATAATTCTTTTTTTTTTTTTTGTTGAAACGCTGACTTTCGAAAAGAAGAATAAATAATAAGTGACGTATAGGAAAGAAAACAATTAGAAAAAATATGAATAGACAAGCAAAACCAACACACGTATTCCTCGGAAGAAGATTAGAGACACATACTACATACATATTTATTTCAATTATCTTTTAATTCTGTGGATCCATCAATCGAAACACTCAGTGTCGGAACATTTTACGAAATATCAATTACCCCTCCCAATTTTCTTATTTTTCACTCTTTTTCAGCACACACACACACACACACACACACACACACACACACACACACACACACACACGCATGTATATATAATTATATATATATATATATAATATATATTTTAGTTTATATTTATTACACACACACACACACACACACACACACACACACACATATATATATATATATATTATATATATATATATATATATAATATTTAAATTGATTGGAGAAAAAAATTGGAAATCAGAGGGAAAATCGAGATCATCCAGAATACTGCACTGCTGCAATCTGCCAAAATACTCAGAAGAGTCCTGGAGACCAGTGGAGACTTGCTGTCACTCAGACTCCAGTGAAAGACCATCAGCTAACACTGATGTGAAAACTCAAAAGGAGTAAATAATAATAATACTAATAATAATTAACTTCCAATTCAAATAATAGATTTAGATCCGTTTACTTCGACTGTTGACGTTCGAAAATAATATATATGCACACACACACACAGATATATATATATATATATATATCTTATTATAATGGAGATTGTGGGTTTGTCTGTCTGTAACCGAAACTATATTTGTATACAAGTTACAATTCCGTTTGTTATTTACATCACATTCTCCATGATTTTATTTTTATTTAAACCTCAATGATTAATAAAATTGTTTTACATCATTAATACTGTTGACCATATCTACATACTAATAACACGCAATTTTATTTATATATACAACAAAATAGCGGTTTACAGTGTGAATGGGAAGGCTAATTTGCATATTGATCTTAAAAAATTGATTTTTAATAAATATATGCTTAGTATTATTGATTTCTAATTGTTTGGTTTTATCTTAATGAATATGAGCAAAAATCTCTTGAATAAATCTTAAAAGAAATCCCTTAACAAGAAGAAATAACTGTAATATTATTCTTTACTTCCTATTTTAACTAAATAGTTAAATTAGGAAAATTTACCAATGAAAGACGGGAGTGAGGAAAAATGATGGAAGATTTAGTTTCAAAGTTGTTCTATTTTTCGATTATACTCCCTCTGTTCCAAATCTTTTTATCTGCATTCTTATTCAGTTTTATTAGCCTTTCTAATTTAACATGATATTTTATTATATTAAAACTTAAATACTTGCACCCGGAGGGTGCATATATTTGCTAGTATATATAAAGAACTAAGTGTGTTTTACATATGAATATATGGTGAAAATGTTGAAGGTATTGATGAAGGTATTTCTCTTCGCTAAGACGTAAATCCTGGTCTTAGTTAACCCATCGAAAGATGTAATAAATCACAGGGCGAAAATGATGGCAATTTAATAAATATTCGGCGAGAGCCGCCATTACGAGGAGAAATATTCGTTTCCCTATGTCAAAAGCAAAACTTCCAGATAGTTAAATCGAAAAGGAACAGATTTGCTGATGGAATCTGGTCATGGCGTAAATTTTACTTACATACCCCATAAATATCTTAGCTGTTTACCAATTGATACGAATCTATCATATTCGTGTCCTAGGTTCCCGCGCAAGAGATCACCGCGAAATACAAGGTGTGTCAAAAAAGTAGCGTGATTTTTGTACTTTTTTTATACACCTTGTATTCTGAAAAAAAGATTTGCTGATGGAATCTGGTTATGGCGTAAATTTTACTTCCATACCCCATAAATATCTTAGCTGTTTATCAATTGATACGAATCTATCATATTCGTATCCTGATTATTCTTATAGGGTTTTATAGACACTATTTCTTGTTATTATATAGATGTATTTTATCTGCTGTTTACTTGTATTTCTTTTAATTTATATTATGTTTCGACCGGGGGTCCAGTGAGCTTCGGCCGCTAGACATTACAAGTTAATAGCGTCGATCCCAGGGTGCTATCCCCCCAGGCAATACCTACCCCTTGGGGGCGGGGCTGGGTTTATTGCCCAGTGCCTGAGGCGCCCCCTTGATGGAGAATGCCGAAGGGATCGACGCAATTTTTGTTCTTTCCCACCCATGAGCTTCGGCTTGTGGGTGGGCCCACATTAAAACGAGGCCTTGTGCCCAGCCCATACAAGTGGGGTATGAGGCAAATACCTTTAACTCCGGTTTCGACCGGGGGTCCGCTGGCTTCAGCTCTGGACCTTACAAACTAATATCGTAGATCCCAGGAGCCCATCCACCCCTAGGCAATACCTTTAAAGGGGCAGGGTTGGATTTATTGCCCAGTGCCTGAGGCACCCCCTTGAGGGAGAATACCGACGGGATCAACCCATTTTTTGCACCTGCCAACCATGAGCTTCGGTTTGTGGGTGGCCCATATTAATAGGGCCTTGTGCCTAACCCGTACACGTGGGGTACGTGGTAAATATCTCAGTATGTAGATCTTGTCAACAGTATTTATTTATTTATTATAATGTAAACGATTCAAACGTTGAATCATAAGGAATATCTTTTAATATTTTATTAATATTAATTGTTCTTTATTTTATGTATTGAAGATTTTGGTAATTGTGAAATAAGCAGTGACGTAGTTTTGGTTGCAGACAAATAGAGATAAAATCTCAATAATAATAATAATAATAATAATAATGGAGATTTGATCTCTATTTGTCTGCAACCAAAACTACGTTACTGCTTACGTCACAATTACCAATATTATTATTATTATTATTATTATTATTATTATTATTATTATTATTTACTCCTTTTGAGTTTTCACATCAGCATTAGCTGATGGTCTTTCACTGGAGTCTGAGTGACAGCAAGTCTCCTCAGGTCTCTTGGACTCTTCTGAGTATTCTGGCAGATTGCAGCAGTGCAGTATTCTGAATGGTTTCAATCCTTCCTCTGATTTCAAAACTTTCCAAACCCTTTTCTAATCATTTTGGGACTGTTCCAAGTGCACCAACTACAATTGGTATCACTTTCACTTTCATGTTCCATAATCTTTTCAGTTCTCTAGCAAGGTCCAGATATTTGTCAATTTTTTTCCATTTTTTTCATTTTCCTTTAGCTTCACCCTGTGATCTGCTGGCACTG
>CM042175.1:3740898-3765898 GCA_023376005.1 Doryteuthis pealeii
GATAAGGT
The DNA here is from genome assembly GCA_023376005.1 of Doryteuthis pealeii. Classification (NCBI taxonomy): domain Eukaryota; kingdom Metazoa; phylum Mollusca; class Cephalopoda; order Myopsida; family Loliginidae; genus Doryteuthis; species Doryteuthis pealeii. The sequence continues at coordinate 3,740,907 of CM042175.1, forward strand.
GATCCGTTTTTATTTCAAAGTCCCAGAGAAATTTTATGCGTTTCGTTCTGATTCTGGTTTATGCATATACCATTTTGTTGTATGGTCAAAATTTAATTTTTTGCATAATTCCCAGTGGATCACCTTCCCAACCCAGTCGTATATTTATATATAGATTGTTTTATTCTAATATAATATTTAAAGTTATCGGAACTGTTTCCATTTCAAATTGTCTTTCTTTCTTTCTTTTTTTTTACTCCTTTAATAAATTTGACGATTTTACATACTTATGGTACACACTCTATGACTTTTTATTTAGCTAGTAATAATAATAATGATAATAATAAATAATAATTAGAAGAAGAAGAAGAAGAAGAAGAAGAAGAAGAAGAAAACAAAGAAGAAGAGAAGAAGAAGAAGAAGAAGAAGAAGAAAAAGAAAAAAAAGAAGAAGAAGAAGAAGAAGAAGTAAAGAGTGAAAGAAAGAGAAGAAGAAGAAGAAGAAGAAGAAGAAGAAGAAGAAAGAGAAAAAGATGAAGAAGAAGAAGAAGAAGAAGAAGAAGAAGAAGAAGAAGAAGAAAAAAGAAAAAAAGAAGAAGAAAAAAGAAGAAGAAGTAGAAAGAGTGAAAGAAGAAGAAGAAGAAGAAGAAGAAGAAAAAACAGAAGAAGAAAAAGAAAAAGAAGAAGAAGAAGAAGAAACAAGAAGAAGAAGAAGAAAAAAAAGAAGAAAAAATAAGAGAAGAGGAAAAGAAAAAATAATAATAAGAAAATAAAGAAGAAGAAGAAGAAGAAAAAGAAGAAGAAGAGAAGAAGAAGAAGAAGAAGAAGAAGATTTTTGTCCATTTTTCTTTATTTTTCTTCCTTTCTCGTTTGTCATTTTTGTTACTGTCCTTGAGATTATAATTAAAGCATCGCCAATTCTCTGATTTCTTTTTCAGTCTTCTTTTTTGGCTTCAATAAATTTGGATAGAAACCAGAAAGAACACAAGAGAACTTTATTTTGGGAATCATCTGTCCAGAGGAATTCAAGCAAAGAAGCTGCACCCCGCAAGAACAAATTCTGGGCTATATTGGCCGGAGAAATGCTGAAAATAATTTGGTCGTTGAAAGGACTATTCGCGAAATGTGTTTTTGAATGAAAGATTATAAAAAAGATCATTGGATATCATCGAAAGAATGCGCCACCTGGCGTGAAAAATGAAAAATATAGTATCTATCCAGAATTTTGGTGGTTAAAAGGACTATTCGTAAATATGTTTTTTTTAATGAAAGACTATTTTTAAAAATCATTGGATATCATCGAAAGAATGCGCCACCTGGTGTGGAAAATAATTTTTTAAAATATAGTTTGTACTCAAAATTTCTTGCTAATGCGAAATAAACCAAAAAAGTTACACCGAATTGTTATAAAAGGTAATTAATTGTACTAGCAAATATATGCACCCTCCGGGTGCAATTATTTAAGTTTTAATGTAATAGAATATTGTATTAAATTAGAAAGTCTAATGAAACTAAATAAGATTGCAGATAAAAAAATTTGAAACAGAGGGGGCTATAATCGAAAAATAGAACAACTCAAACTTACTCTTCCATCACTCTCGTCTTTCATTGTTTGTTTGTTTTTTCTAATTTAAATATTTAGTTAAAAGAAGAAGTGAAGAATAAAATGACAGTTATTTTTTCTTGTTAATGGATTTCATTTAAGATTCATTGAAGAGATTTTGCTATATTCATTAAAATAAAACAAACAATCAGAAATCAATAATACTGAGCACATATTTATTAAAATCACATTTTAATATAATATGCAATTAGCCTTCCGTTCACACTGTAAACCGCTATTCGTTGTATATATAAATAAATTGCGTTTTGTAGTATGTAGATATGGTTAAGAGTATTAATAATGTAAAACAATTTTATTAATAATTGAGGTTTAAGTAAATAAAATCATTGAGAGTGTATGTCAATAATTAAGGGAATTGTGACTTGAGTAGTAATATAGTTTCGGTTACAGACAGAAAAACACACAATCTCCATTATAATAAGATTTGCTGAATAATTACAAAAGGTAATTCAATTTTATGTAAAATATTTACACAATTTGAATAATTCTATGTATGAAATAGCTACACAAAGTAATTAATTGTATGTTAAATACTTATAAAACGTAATTAATTTTAAGAGAGTTTTATAATTTGCTTGAAGCATTGTGTGTATATATTGGTTAGGAGGTTGATTTAGAAGGCTATCACAATGCAGGTGTGAAGAAAAAATAATAATACCGTAACAATGGTGTTGTGTGTTAACCTGTATTTAATTCTTGAATTTTCGAGATAAAATCTCTTTTTCAAAAGATCACTGGAACTGAAGCAGTCTAGTTATGGCATTTCTTTTTAAATACAGTTATATAAAAATACCATCATTTAAAAAAAAAAAGAAAAGAAATTCATTTAAAAAGAATTAAATACAGGTTAACACACAACACCATTGTTACCGTATTATTATTATTTTTCTTCACACCTGCATTGTGATAGCCTTCTAAATCAACCTCTTAAGTAATTAATTTTATATTAAACAGTTAGGCAGGGTAATTAATTTTAAATGTTAAACAGTTACAATAGGTAATTAATTCTATATTAATCATCAACAGAAGTTAACTATGCAGGTTTCATATATATATAAATATATATATATATAGGTCCACGTGATAACCTACTCGAGTTTCACTATATTGAGGATCTTCAGGGTTAACTCCACTGTGTAAATCAAGATGTTGGTTGATTGTAGACAATTATATTTATATAATTGTCTACAACCAACATCTCGATTTACACAGTGGAGTTAACCCTGAAGATCCTCAACATAGTGAAACTCGAGTAGGTTATCACTTGAACCTATAATAAAATAAATTTGCTATACTAACGTATTGAGCACTTTTTATTTGTTATATCACTGCCTTACCTTTATGAACTTCACATCAACCACCGTGACCATATTCACCGGTAAGCCATAACAATTAAGTTTGGATAGCATGAGACCCATGGTAGCAGTCTTGTTTCCATACAAATAAATATATACTAAAATATATTATATATATATATATATATATATATATATATATTATATGAAATAAACAAACAAACAATGTGTTTTGATATGACTTTTTTAGCCGACAATTTTTGGAGAGTACGTGCAGAATTTTTGAAAATCAATTTAATTAATAATTAATGAATAAGGCGGGCATACTTATTCAAATCTAAGATTTGTTTAGCCTAAAATTTGAATAGGTATGCCCGTCTAATTCATTAATTACTAATTAATTGATTTTCAAAAATTAGTACTATAATATATAAATATTATATATATATATATAATATATAATATAATATATAATAAGAATAAAGGTTGCTTACCGGTGAAAATGGCATGATTTATTGAGTGAACACACGTGCTATCGCTTCATTAATCGGTACCTCGATTATCAGTGGATTTAACCTGAAGATCCTTATTGTGAAACTCGAGTAGGTTTCTTTTATATCCATCTTTTTATAATAATATAATATTATATATATATATATATATATATATATATATATTAAAATACAAATATAATATATATCATGTATATTTATTCATATATATACATATATATATTATGTGTGGGTATGCAATGTGTTGTGTGTGTGTGTGTGTTGGTGTGTGGTACTTCTTTTGTAGTCTGAGTCATTTATTAAAATGTTATTTTATCTATTTTTTTCTTTCGTCTCTTTCAATTCCCATTCTTTTTGTTTCCGGTCATATTATTGTGATGTCGTGACAAAGTCTATTCAGTTTTCGCGCGCCATGCCAATTATCTGAGCACACTGACAAATGACTGTGTTTTTTTGAAGCCCAGGGCGCCCATATTTGATCGATTTGAAGGGGACGATCTGATAGAGACAAATATTTACACAACATCGATGAAAATCGATGGACAAATTAATATAATCAGTAACTAATCCCATGGAAAGGGGAAGTTCTAAGCAATTTAGTTGATGTTTTGTTCGGAATAAAACAGTAATTCTGGTTTTTGAAAGCGTGAGAAAGAAAGAAGAGAAAAGTGAGAGAATATAAGAAGAAAGACAGACAGATAGATAGACAGACAGAAAGAAAGAAAGAAAGAAAGAAAGACCAAGGAAAGAAAGAAAGAAGTTAAGGAACGGAAACTGAGAGACAAAAGAGAAATCAAGAAAGAATAAAATAATGAAAAAAGAAAAAAGAAAGAAAGAAAGAAAGAAAGAAAGAAAGAAAGAAAGAAAGAAAAGAAGAGAAAAGAAAGAAAGAAATAAGTGGAAGATGGAAAAGAGAAAAAAAGGAAAAGAGAGAAAGAAGAGAGAAGAAAGTGAGAAAGAAAAGGAAAGAAAAGGAAAGAAAGAAAGGAAGAAAGAAAGAGAGAAAGAAAGAAAGAAGGAAAGAAGAGAGAAAGAAAGAAGAAGAAAGAACAAAGAAAGAAAAACGAAAAAAAGAAAGGAGAAAGAAAAATGAAAGAAGGAAAAAAGAAAAAAAGAAATAAATTGGATATGGATTAAGATAGAAAGAAAAGAAAGGAAAGAAAGAAAGAAAGAAAGAAAGAGAGTGTAAGAATTCATTTCTATACATAAGAAAGAAAGAAGAAAGAAAGAAAGAAAGAATTTGATATATGGATAAGAAAGAAGGAAAGAGAGAAGAGAGAAAGAAAGTCGCAGGCAATTTAGTTGATGTTTTCGTCAGGATAAAACAGCAATTCTGGTTTTGAAAAGCGTGAAGAAAAAAAAGAAGAAAAAAAATGAGTTAAAAAATATAAGAAGACAGATAGATAGACAAGAAAGAAAGAAGAAAAGAAATAATGGTGTGAGAATTTCATGTATGTGGATAAGAAAGAAAGAAAGAGAGACAGACAGACAGACAGACAGAAGGAAGATATGAGAGAGAAAGAGGGAGAGACAGACAGACAGATAAGCGAGAGAGAGAGAGGAGAGAGAGAGAAGAAAGAAAGAAGAGGGAGAGACAGACAGACAGCGAGAGAGAGAGAGAGAGAAAGAAAGAAAAGAGGAGAGACGGACAGACAAGCGAGAGAGAGAGAGAGAGAGAGAGAGAGAAAGAGAGAGACAGAGACAGAGGAGAGAACAGAGAGAGACAAGAGAGAGGGGGAGAAGAAAGAAAGAAAGAGAGAGAGAGACATAGAGAGTGTGACAGACAGACGGACAGAAAGAGAGAGAGAGAGAGAGAGAGAGAGAAGAAGAGAGAGAGAGAGAGAGAGAGAGAGAGAGATGGGGGGAGGCAGAAAGAAAGAGAGAGAGACAGAGAGAGGTGTGACAAGACAGACGGACAGAAAGAGAAACAGACAGAGAGAGAAGAGAGAGAGAGAGAAGGAGAAGGGAGAGAGCGAAGTTAATTCATATGATAAGAAAGAAGGAAAGGGTGGCAGAAAGTTACCAAAGAAGGAAAAAAGAAAGAGAATGTAAGAACTTTATCTCTATTGATAAGAGAAAATGAATGAAACACAAAGAAAGAAAGAAAGAAAGAAAAGAATGAAAGAGAAGGAAAGAAGAAAGAAAGAAAAATAAGTTAGAAACGGAAAATGAGAATATAAGATGAAGAGACAAAAGGAAATAAAAGAAGGAATGAAAAGAAAGAAAGAAAGGAGAAAGAAAGAAAGAAAAGAAGAGAAAGAAGGAAGAGGAAAGAAAGAAAGAAATAAGTTAAGAAACGGAAAATGAGAGAATATAAGATGAGAGACAAAGAGAAAAATAAGAAGGAATGAAAGAAAGAAAGAAAAGAAAGAAGAAAGAAAGAAAGAAAGAGAAAGAAAGGAAGAGGAAAGAAAAAAGAAATAAGTTAAGAAACGGAAAATGAGAAGAATATAAGATGAGAAGACAAAGAGAAATAAAGAAGGAATGAAAGAAAGAAAAAGAAAGAAAGAAAGAAAGAAAGAAAGAGAAAAGAAAGGAAGAGGAAAAGAAAGAAAGAAATAAGTTAAGAAACGGAAAATGAGAATATAAGATGAGAGACAAAGAGAAATAAAGAAAGAATAAAATAAGGAATGAAAGAAAGAAAGAAAGAAAGAGAGAAGAAGAAAGAAGAAAAAGAAAGAAAGATGAAAGAAAAAGAATTTAAGAAAGAAAAAAAAGAAGAAAAAAATAGAGAAAGAATTTGATATCTATGATAAGAAGAAAGAAACAACAAAGAAAGAAGAATGAAAGAGGGAAGAAAGAAAGAAAGAAAGAAAGAAAAGAAAGAAAGAAGTTAATGAACGAAAAATGAGAGGAATATAAAGAAGACAACTGACAGACAGACAGTCAGAAAGAAAAAGAGGAAAGAAAAAGGAAAGAAAGGAAAAAAAAAGAAGTTAATTACTATGGATACGAATGAAAGAAAGTAAGTAAAAAAAAATTAGAAAGAATGAATGAATGAAAGACATGTAAGAATTTGATCTCTATGAATTAAGAAAGAAAAAGAAAGAAAGAAAGAAAAAGAAAGAAAGAAAGAAAGAAAGAAAGAAAAAGAAAGAAAGAAAAAGAAAGAAAGAAAGAAAGAAAAAGAAAGAAAGAAAGAAAGAAAGAAAGAAGATAATAAATAAATAAAGAAAGAAAGAACGTAAGCAAAATCCGACAAAAGAGCAACTGTACGGCTACTTGACCCCCATCACACAACCCATCCGAGTAAAACGAACAAGACATGCTGGACATTGCTGGAGAATCAAGAACGAACTCATAAGTGGCGTTCTCCACGGACACACCAGTGTAAACCGACAAAAACCTACATCGATCAGCTCTGTGTGGATTCTGCGGAAGAACTGGCACGAGCAATGACTGAGACATCAGATTTCCATATAATCGATAATCTATCTATAGTAGTCTATGATTCTGTATTGATTTGATGTTCTTGTATATTAGGGTAGGTCGATTTTTCACCTTTTAAAGATATCAAATTATTCATCTAAGTTGTGTGTTAATATACTGAATATTGATACCAAAAATTAGATCTTTTACATACTTTTGAGGAAATAGCATCAAAGATCGTCTGTTACAGTTTAATTAATGAGGTAAAAAAACAGCATATCAGAGGTGTCGGTGGTGATGGGGGCACATATTTTCAATTTGAATTATCTATCTATTAATAATGGAGATTCGCTTCCGGTTTTTATCTGTAACAAAAACTACGTCACTGCTTACGTCACATTACCCAAAATGGTCATAACATAGAATAAATGCACTCAAAATTTGAACATGCAACATTAGACAGTCCTCATTGTTTTTTAAAACAAGTTTTAATAAATACATGACTGGTATTATATATCTATATATAGTTTGTTTTATTTTAATACATATTTAAAGTTTACATTTCAAATTGTTTTATTTTTTAATCCTTTAATGAATTTGATGATTTTACTTACTTAGGGTACAAACTCGCTGACATTGAATTTTTAACTCCCACTCCTCAGGCAATATGTTTCTAAAATCTATTTTTACATCGCCTGAGGGTGTTTTTTATTTTGCTAGTATTTATGATATTTAATTCGTTTCATTTTAATAAAATAAAATAACATTTTCTGATTTAAATATTGAAAACGTTAAATTTTTTAACCAATTTCTTGGCTAAATTTTGTGAAAACGAGGATTTTAATGCATTTTAGTAGACGATCTTTGATGCTATTTCCTCAAACAATGGTGCAAAGTAAAAGATCTAATTTTTGGTATCAGTATTCAGTATACTAACACAAAACTTTCATATAGATGGATAATTTGATATTTTTTAAAAGTGAAAAATCGACCTACCCTATTCTATATTGTAAATAAGCTCATCTTGTTCCCCACTTCCGTTTAATCATTGTCCGTATGCCATCTATATATTCATACGAATGTTCCCAAATCTTCCGTCCGTTATCATCCTACGACACCCTCTGGTTAAAAATGAGACCTTCCAAATCATCCAAGATGCAATGCAAAAATGTGAATACAGATTATCTGGTGTTGCTTATTCGCATTTTTCTTATTTTCCTCCTTTTATTTCTCCCAATTATAAAAAAGGAAACAAGAAATACCTGAAGAAGGCCAGAAGGCACATCAGCCGAAACGTTGTACAGATAACAATCAAGATGAGGACAATAGTTCGAACAATCTAAATAATACTTATTATCAAGCCTCATCTAAAAAATTTTCAGAGAAATAATTTTTATATCCTGGGCAACTCCGGGTAACTCTGCTAGTAGATATACTAAGCATTAGCAATAAATTCGTCTGCTAGGAGTTTTAAAAGCGAATTGAAAATAATTAAATCTATTATTTAAGGTCAAACTTTGTTTAAATCGATAAGTAGTAACATAATGACCATCATTAAAAAAGAAAAATATTATTACAATATGCAATTTATTTTTAATACATTTTATACATTAAAAATCGTCCGAATTTCAACAAAAAGTTACGTTGAATTTATTTTGATTTATCGTGTTCAATAATGGTTTTTAAAATATTTTAAAAATACTTATAAAATTTATTTTTAGAAATAAGTAAAGCGTTACTTTAAATACATATTTATTAAATATTACTGAAATTTTACTCACTCGTTTTAACTTTTAACCAAGTAAAATCCGTTTTTTGTATGTAAAAAAATGAAAAAATATATTAGTTCGGTTTGAAAATTTACCAAAATTAGGTAATTATCCGATTTTAATGAAATTTTCAGTATTGATTTAACAATTAATACATTTTATAATGCATCAGTTATTTTATTTCAAAACTTTAATTTAGTATTTTTGCTATGAAAAATTAATATATAAAATTCATTTATTGAAATAAAATAAATAATGCATTATAAAGATCATTTATTGATGAATAAACACTGAAAATTTCATTAAAATCCGATAATTTCCTGATTTTTGGTAAATTATTTTCTGTAGGGAGTGGGGGGGGGGCTAAAGTCCTTTAAATAAATCTTATTATAATGGAGATTGTGTGTTTGTCTGTCTGTAACCGAAACTAAATCACTATTCAAGTCACAATTCCCTTAGTTATTGACGTCACATTTACCATGAATTTATTTTTATTTAAACCTCAATTATTGATAAAATTGTTATACCTTATTAATACTGTTGACCATATCTACATACTAAAAACACGTAATTGTATTTATAAATACAACAAAATAGCAGTTTACAGTGTGAACGAGGAGGCTAATTTGCATATTGATATTTAAAATTTGATTTTAATAAATATGTGCTTAGTATTATTGATTTCTAATTGTTTGGTTTTCTCTTAACGAATCTGAGCAAAAATCTCGGGCATAAATCTTAAAAGAAATCCATAAACAAGACGAAAGAACTGTAATTTTATTAAATACTTCATAATCTAATTAAATAGATAAATTAGGAAAAATGAAAGACGGGAGTGAAAGAAAATGATGGAAGAGTTAGATCTAAAGCTGTTCTATTTTTCGATTATACCCCCTCAGTTTATCATTTTCTAAATAGTTTATAATTTGATACAATATTTTATTACATCAAAACCTAAATACTTGCACCCGAAGGGTGTATATATTTGTTAGTCTAAATAATAGATTTAATTATTTTTAATTCGCTTTTAAAACTCCTAGCAGACGAATTTATTGCTAGTCCCTAAGATATACTATTGCTAATAGTGGACTTTGCTGTGTGTGGAATTGACTAGATATCCCTCCTTGCCCCAACCAAGCTAATGCTAGCTAAGAGATATTGATATTATTACAGAATTGTATACCTTTTTTTGTATTGAATTAACAGGTTGTTTATTGAAAGATTTCGTTCTATCTCAAAATCTTTTCGTTTAATCTCTCGATGGTCCAATGATCTGGCATTTCCACCAGTTGATGTCGAAACAAACTGAAAGATTTACTGACATGAAGTGTCAATTAAGATTATTTTAGATATCAGATACGCGGATTTTCTACGACGTCAAGCCGATTTGTCAAACGCTGAACATGAAAGAGACGAAAAGAACCGCGCGAAACACGTGTGAATCATCGAATATTTGATTATGATGAAAAACCCAAGAGCTTTATCTTCTGCCGTTATCCATCGCAGAATATTAAGGCTTTGAAATTACTAGTAAAAAAAAAAGGGAAATAAAAAAATAAAAAACGCACTCCGGGCGGTGTAAAAAACTGATTTTTGCGATAAAAAGTAAAAAAAAAAAGTCGTCAGAATGGCCTAAAGTCAGTATCAGCCACACAGTGAGGTTAGTCTATCCCTCTTTTACGTGTTTTTGATTGTTTTGACGTCCATGCCAAGGAGATTGTTTTTTGAGCGCCACCGGTTGATACCGACTTCGATATATATATATATATATATATATATATATATATATATATATATACATTTTATTAGTAAATAGCTCCTGACTATCATTTCTCCGGCTCCATGAAAGAGGGTTTGAGAGGCAAACCTTATTCCAGTGACGAGGAAGTGAAATCTGTAGGGAAAAAGTGGCTCAAAGAACAGTCAACAGAATTTTACGGGGCAGGGATATATGCTCTCGTTTGAAGGTGGAAACATTGCTCTTGAAATAAACGGTGACTATGTGGAGAAGTAGGGATGTGATTCACAGAGGACTAGCTTCATTTTGATGTATGACACATGTTGCTGTGTTGGTAATTATACCTGTCCTAATCAAAATGACATTACTTTTTGACTCACCTATGTGAAGAAGTAGGGATGTGATCCACAGAGGAACAGCTTCATTTTGATGTATGATACATGTTCCTGTGTTGGTAATTATACCTGTCCTAAACAAAATGGTATTACTTTTTGACACACCATATTTGAATAGGTAGATACCATTTCAAACTTTTCAAAATATATTCAAGATATATATATAACTTTTCAATATATATATATATATATATATATATATATATATATATATATATATATATATGAGAAGTAAACAAACAAACAATGTCTTTTGATATGGCTTTTTTAGCCGACAATTTTTGGGAGAATATGTGCTTAATTGAATTCGTACCTAATTTTGAAAATTAATTAATTAATAATTAATGAATTAGGCCAGCATACCTATTCAAATTAGGCGGGCATACCTATTCAAATTTCTCGATTTGTTTAGCCTTACATTTGTATAGGTATACCCACCTAATTCATTAATTATTAATTAATTAATTTAAAAAATTAGATACTAATTCATTTAAGCACATATTCTCACAAATATATATATATATATAAAATAAAAAATAAAAACAAAAATATCTTTTTTTGTCTTATCGATTTCAAAGTAAACTTTATCTTCAGAGACGATTTTCGGAAAAAAAACAAAAAAACAAAAAAAAACATTTTTTTTTCCGAAAATCGTCTCTGAAGATAAAGTTTACTTTGAAATCGATAAGACAAAAAAAGATATTTTGTTTTTATTTTTTATGCGCATTGTATTGGCCTTCAAATCATTAATATATAATAACATAATTAACAATGCTTCAAGCAAATTATCAATTACTAATATATATATATATATATATATATATATATATATATTGTAGTTTGTCTTTGTTTAATGATCACGACAAGTTTGTGAAAAGGAAATTTACTCAAGAACAGTCTGAACACCAAATGGAATCAAACAGAGAATGAAATCTTTCTAAATCCTTCACAGGTATTCAAAAAAAAAGTCTATTTTTGAACGAATCATCATTGAATGACGTCACAAGATGAACACACGTGACAAGAGGGGTGAGGCTGGGGGGTGGGAAGAATTTGCACTCAGTGACCTGTTCCTGTATACTTAATGACATTCTACACAGAAAGTCAACTCTCATTTGTAAGCTGTCCCCCAGGGGACATCTTTTCATGATTAGGGGTGGAGCAATTCCAAGTCTGACAGGGAAGTTCAGTTGAATTCTGATCTGAAATATCTACGAATCGGGCTGGGCTGAAAAGGAAGATATTATGTTGAAATCTCAGTATTTTTGTGTCAAAGAAATTGTTTGCTTTATCTATGCGTACGGCATACATACGTTTATTATATATATATATATATATATATATATATATATATATATATATATATTTGGAATATAGATAGAATATATATATATAATATTATATATATATATAGATAGATAGATAGGAATATCTATCTATCTATCTATCTATATATATATATATATATATATATATAGTTTTTTCAAAGTTATAAAAAAAAATGTTTTATTTTTAACGAATAAAGGGAGGCAACTTCGTTGGCATTACTACAAAACATGCAAATTTTGAAAAAATTTATTTTTAGTAAATCCGAACTATAATAGCGTCCGCGGAACTAACCGACGTTATTTACAGTCCAAAATGTGACATTGAGTAAAGAACTTCAACAAACACCATGGGATCTTGCTCAACAGCCTGATGATTGCCCCTTAGCATGAAACCTGGGTCACTGTTTATAATGAACATTGATCTGTGAAAACTTTGTAAAATAAATATATATATATATATATATATATATATATATATATATATACAGGGTGTGTCAAAAAAGTATCGAGATTGAAGGTGTATTTACCAAGGTAGAAATGAAGAATGAATGAAATGTTAATTTTTCAGAATACAAAGTGTGTCAAAAAGTACAAAAATCTCAATACTTTTTTGACACACCTGGTATGTGTATGTTAATTTTTGTTGAAAACTCTTTGGGTTAACGGTGTTCCTTGATTCTAGCCGGCACCAAGATATGTTCGTGATCACAATAATTTTATTTACTTAGTCCCAGGATTGCTTGCACCCTAGTACCAGGTTGTATTGGGGATTTATGCGAGTAGAAAGTACCTCAATCATACTACTATCGACTACATGATTATTGAACATACAAGGTGTGTCATAAAGTATCGAGACTGCAGCTGTATTTACCAAGATAGAAATGAACAATGAATGGAACGTCAATTTTTCAGAATACAAGGTGTGTCATATAAGTATCAAGATTGAAGCTGTATTTACCAAGATAAAAATGAACAATGAATGGAATGTTAATTTTTCAGAATACAAGGTGTGTCATAAAAGTATCGAGTTTGAAGCTGTATTTACCAAGATAGAAATGAACAATGAATGGAATGTTAATTTTTCAGAATACAAGGTGTGTCATAAAAGTATCGAGTTTGAAGCTGTATTTACCAAGATAGAAATGAACAATGAATGGAATGTTAATTTTTCAGAATACAAGGTGTGTCATAAAAGTATCGAGTTTGAAGCTGTATTTACCAAGATAGAAATGAACAATGAATGGAACGTCAATTTTTCAGAATACAAGGTGTGTCATAAAAGTATCAAGATTGAAGCTGTATTTACCAAGATAGAAATGAACAAAGAATGGAACGTTCATTTTTTTTCTTCAGAATACAAAGTGTGTCAAAAAGTACAAAAATCTCAGTACTTTTTTGATACACTTGGTATGTGTATGTTAATTTTTGTTGAAAACTCTTTGGGTTAACGGTGTTCCTTGATTCTAGCCGGCACCAAAATATCTTCGTGATCACAATAATCTTCTTTTTCACGCACCAGGAAATCAGTTGAGTTTAATTTTCTTTGATGCTTAAGGGTGGAATCCTGGTGGATGAGCAGTCCATGACATGCAACTCTACACTTAGACCCTGACTTAGTCTAGACAGCCGATGAATCGGCTGGTCATTTCAAGCCCTAGCACCTATATGATTGTCGCAACCCTATTGCTCTTAAGGCTAGCCTCAACCCTTTTTTATCATATATGTACTAGAAGTCGATGGCTGTGGGCCCTCGTGTCCTGGGAATGACGTTAAACTCTATCTGATGGTGAGGTTCCAGTTCTGGAGGTTTGGGGGATGTGGAGCACCCCTTTATCACCATTACACCCGAGTCCACTCTGCCCCTGTTAGGGTCCCATCTATTGGTTAAATAGAAAGACAAGAGTTTATAAATAATTGAGTACCCATTAAGAATACATTTATTTCAAAACTTTATGGGCATTAAATGACCCACTGAGGTTGACATGCCGTAATACACCCCCCCCAAAAAAAACACGAATCCTACTACAGGAGTATGTGACATATGTGTATGTTAATTTTTGTTGAAAACTCTTTGGGTTAACGGTGTTCCTTGATTCTAGCCGGCACCAAAATATCTTCGTGATGACAATAATCTTCTTATTCACGCACCAGGAAATCAGTTGAGCTTAATTTTCTTTGATAAACATTCCGACCGATTCTCTTGTAAGTTCCGTTGACGTTTTCTCAAAGATTTGGCTTATGATGCGAAATATCTTTGCGATGTTTACGTTCTTGAGGGCGCTAAAAACGTTAACAGACTCTGACAGATATCGAACTGGATGAGATCGATATTAAACTGATAGAAGAAGAAAACGATTTCATTGATTGATTTCTCATCGATAGGCTTGTTTAATTGAATCAAGATCAATTCAACTTTTGATCTTTATTTTAATCTTAAGAAAACGTAGAACTTTTTTGTGTGTTTGAGGGGGGGGGCATTTTTTACTATAATTCTTCAGTTAAAAAGATAGATAGATAGATAGATAGATAGATAGATAGATAAATAGACAGATAGATAGATAAACAGACTGATATAGACAGATATATAGATTGATAGATTGATAGATATGAATCTTGTGTAGAAATACATGTTTGGTTGGTTGGTTGGTTGGTTGGTTGGTAATTTTTTATTATAATTCTTCAGTTAAAAAGATAGATAGATAGATAGATAGTTAGATAAATAGACAGATAGATAGATAAACAGACTGATATAGACAGATATATAGATTGATAAATTGATAGATTGATAAATATGAATCTTGTGTAGAAATACATGTTTGGTTGGTTGGTTGATTGGTTGGTAATTTTTGCTATAATTCTTCAGTTAAAAAGATAGATAGATATATAAATAGACAGATAGATAGATAAACAGATATAGACAAATATATGGATTGATAGATTGATAGATAAGAATATTGTATAGAAATACATGGTTGGTTGGTTGGTTGGTTGGGCATTTTTTACTATAATTCTTCAGTTAAAAAGATAGATAGATGAATAGACAGATAGATAGATAAACAGACTGATATAGACAGATATATAGATTGATGGATTGATAGATATGAATCTTGTGTAGAAATACATGTTTGGTTGGTTGGTTGGTTGGTTGGTTGGTTGGGCATTTTTTACTATAATTCTTCAGTTAAAAAGATAGATAGATAGATAGATAGACAGATAGATAAATAAACAGACTGATATAGACAAATATATAGATTGATAGATTGATAAATATGAATCTTGTGTAGAAATACATGTTTGGTTGGTTGGTTGATTGGTTGGTAATTTTTGCTATAATTCTTCAGTTAAAAAGATAGATAGATAGATAAATAGACAGATAGATAGATAAACAGATATAGACAAATATATGGATTGATAGATTGATAGATAAGAATATTGTATAGAAATACATGGTTGGTTGGTTGGTTGGTTGGTTGGTTGGTTGGGATTTTTTACTATAATTCTCCAGTTAAAAAGATAGATAGATAAATAGATAGATAGATAGATAAACAGACTGATATAGACAGATATATAGATTGATAGATTGATAAATATGAATCTTGTGTAGAAATACATGGTTGGTTGGTTGGTTTGGTATTTTTTACTATAATTCTTCAGTTAAAAAGATAGATAGATAGATAAATAGACAGATAGATAGATAAACAGACTGATATAGACAGATATATAGATTGATAGGTTGATAGATATGAATCTTGTGTAGAAATACATGGTTGGTTGGTTGGTTGGTTGGTTGGTTGATTGGTTGGTTGGTTGGTTGATTGGTTGGTTGGTTGGCTCGATGGATTTTACAGCATGTCAAAACTTGTTGGGTCATATTATGCGGATGATTTTTTTTTTTCTTCATTCTTGTGGATTATTCAGAGAGAGAGAGAGAGAG
Organism: Doryteuthis pealeii; assembly: GCA_023376005.1. Classification (NCBI taxonomy): domain Eukaryota; kingdom Metazoa; phylum Mollusca; class Cephalopoda; order Myopsida; family Loliginidae; genus Doryteuthis; species Doryteuthis pealeii. The sequence continues at coordinate 3,756,849 of CM042175.1, forward strand.
AGAGAGAGAGAGAGAGAGAGAGAGAGAGAGAGAGAGAGAGAGAGAGAGAGAGAGAGAGAGAGAGAATAATAAACAAATATTTCAGTTTATATTTATTTCCATTGGAACAATTTTGCTACCATTGGTTTCTTGCTGTGTAGCAGTCATCAGGCAACGAAAATGTTTTTCAAAACATTTTCGTTGTCTGATGACTGCTACACCACAAGAAACCAATAGTAGTATAGTAGTTCCAATGTAAAAAAAATATAAACTTAAATATTTATGTATTTATCTATTAACGCTCTATCACAGATATTGAGCACTCTTCTAATAACACTGTACGTTAGATTATTACTGCCTCTTCAAGTGTAATAGTGTCAAACCATACACATTGATATATAATATTATATATATATATATATATATATATATTATATATATATATATGCAAAGGTTAGATTAGATAAGTCTCAAGTCCATTTATACTTTTTGGTCGGTATCTTTGATGAGCCTAGTTCTCCGTGGGAATATGTCATATTTAGTATTATCTGCGTTATTCAGACTATTGTCCCCATCTTCATTGTTATTTGTACTACGTTTCGGTCGATATGCCCTCTGTTAGGTTCAAAGTTCCGTTAGGCTCCCGATTACGACAAGAAAGTTCCCGAGTTCGACAAAAAATACCTGAAGAAGGCCGGAGGGCATATAAGCCGAAACGTTGTACAAATAACAATGAAGATGGGGACAATAGTCAGAATAATGCAGATAATACTAATCTTCAAGCCTCATCTCAAACATTCAGACAAATATGTTATATTTGTATATATATATATTACATACGAGAAGCATGGGTGGGAAATAAATGAGTCTATATATATATATATATATATATAATATATATATATATATATATATTACATTATATATACTGCAATGTATGCACCCCCGGGTGCAAGTATTTAACTTTTAATGTAATAGAATATTAGATTAATTTAGAAAGGCTAATGAAACTAAATAAGAATGCAGATAAAAAGATTTGAAACTGAGGATGTATAATCAAAAAATAGAACAACTGAAACTTACTCTTCCCCCACTCCCGTCTTTCATTGCTAAACTTTCCTAATTCAACTATTTAGTTAAAATATTAAGTAAAGAATAAGATTACAGTTATTTCTACTTGTTAACGGATTTCTTTTAAGATTTATCTTAGAGATTTTTACTAATATTCATTAAGATAAAATCAAACAATTAGAAATCAGTAATACTAAGCACATATTTAATAAAATCACATTTTTAATATCAATATGCAAATTAACCTTCCTATTCACACTGTAAACTGCTATTTTGTAGTATATATAAAAACAAGTGCATGTTATCAATATGTAGATATTGTCAACATTATTAATAATATAAAGCAATTTTATCAATAATTGAGGTTTAAATAAAAATAAAATCCTGTAGAATGTGACGTAAATAACAAAGAGAATTGTTACTTGAGTAGGGATATAGTTTCGGTTACAGACAGAAAAACAAACAATCTCCATTATAATAAGATATATACTATATATAAAGAAAGCTCAGACTTTTGAAATATTGAATGAAATAAAATGAAACTTGTCACATAACATCCAACAGAGTTTCTCATATATTTCACACCCATGCTTCTCACAAAATCCACAAAAAATATATCATAGACAATATATATATATATATATATATATATATTATATATATGTGTGTGTGTGTGTGTGTGTGTGTGTGTATATATATATATATATGTATATATATATATATATATATATATATATATACTTGTCTGTTGTTTATAGACTTGAGATCTCTGGCGATTGTAAAACATACATTTACCTAAGTATGTATCCATTTAATTGTTTGCTCTTACTGATAATTACCGACGACATAGAGGGCAAGGAGTTTGACAGACGAAAGTTCAGTCGGGTTTCGCTCCCGGCTAGAAGTAGCTGTCAAAAGACTCACAATATATATATATATATATATATATATATATATATATATAAGAAAGAGGGGAGTATAAGTCTTGCATTGTGATATGTTAAATTATCTCAGACCAGTGCAGTCAAAATGTTCTGATCGTTTTAACCTGGGGCACTTTACAGGTGCGTGTTGTAGTCAGTAATCTTGTGGAAATGTCGAGCCAAACCCATGAGCCAATGCCAGAGGCTCATTGTCATCATTTCACTTTGACCATGTTTAGTGGACAAATTAATTAGGAAGAATTAAGTGAGATCAGAGCTAGAAATAATGAAATTGGGGTAGACAGATAGATAGGAAGAGAATGAAATGGATAAATAGATTGATGGATAGATAGATAGATAGACAGATAGATATGAACAGAATGAGATAGATAGATTGATTGATAGATAGACTGAAAAATATGAAGAGAATAAAATGGATAGACAGATTGATGGATATATATATATATATATATATATATATATATATATATATATAGATAGATAGATATGGACAGAATGAGATAGATAGATAGATACGAACAGAATGAGATAGATAGATAGATAGATAGATAGATATGGACAGAACGAGATAGATATAAACAGAATAAGATAGATAGATAGATAGATAGATAGAAACAGAGATAGCTAGATAGATTGATTGATTGGATGATAGATAGATAGATAGATAATGAACAGAAAGTTATTATATATATATATATATATATATATTATATATAGAGAGAGAGAGGGTGTATGTGTTTGTCTCTGTGTGTGTGTGTGTGTGTGTGTGTGTGTGTGTGAGAGAGAGAGAGAGAGAGAGAGAGAGAGAGAGAGAGAGTGAAAGAGACAGATAATGAACGCACGTATACAATGAGAGATAATGACCACATTTACATATTGTGAGAAATAGATAGATAGATAGATAGATAGGTGTTTGTGTGTATGAGTATGTGTGGGGATATTTGTAAACTCTCATTGTATTCAAGATAGATAATACCTATTTGGCTCCATCAAAGGATTTTGCAATATGAATCGACAGCCAGACAATAAAGTCGAAAAACTTCTTCTTCCTCTCAAAATATTATTTATCAAACGTAAACAGAAACTGAGAAAAATCTGCACGCAACACAGAGATGTATAATAAGGTTCGGAATTTTTTATGTGAAATGCAAACAGCCTCGTTCAGGATTTGAACTTGGATCGTCGAGTTCATTTCCTACGTCTCTAACTATGACACCATTTTCATATCACTGTAAATCTACACTGAAAACACGAAAATAAAATAAAATGTGTTCTTAATAACAATTAAGTTCATTTCAAATAATGCGAAGGCACAATTAAGGCTTCCTCAAAGTGAAACAAATTTATGTAGCTAATGTTCAGATTACCGATCAGTCAGTATTGTGAAAAAGTTATACTGATTAGTTTATCTTTTATTCCTCCAAATATGTTGTGACTTTTTAGTTCCAATAACTCTGCGGATGTGTCAGCTTAATTCTTGCAGCCAAGCAGATTTTGTATTGCATTTTTAAGGGGAAAAAGAAAATAAATTAAACTAATACACGTTTGAATTTAGTTTATTTGAAGTAAGAATATAAAATAATGTACATAAATCTTTGTAAAATATGTACATATGATATATATATATATATATATATATGTCTGTACATTAATGTTAATATATACATACTATTATGAATACATGTATTTATTTATGCATGTATACATGTATGTGTGCGTGTTGATAGAGAAAGGGAGCATGGGCGTAGTATGACACATAATGGTTATTAAAATCATTGATTATATATATATATATATATATATATATATATATATATATATATAATAGTGTAAACCTAATGAGTCAGAGAATATGTGCCTAGGTTTCTCCTAACGGATCATCAGGATAATTCTGACTGCCAGGATTTGAAGCAAAATTCATTTTATTCCCAAAATTCGCCACAAGAGCATACAAAATTAGAATAAAAAGAATAGACTAATAAAAGATAACTTCAATAGCTCAAACTTATATCTAATTACTTTAATACCTAATTCTTATTTTTATATTTCATATCTTATATTTTTGTTTGTATACATATGACTTATATGTTTATATTCATATATATATTTATATACATATTTATATTCTAAATCTTGTTCCATTTGTCTCTATCTAAATGAATCTGTGATTCATTCATTTATTCATTTGGCATTTCATATCATTTTAACGAGCTCAACTCCTGAACGAAAATGTTTGTATTTTCACTGTTGGCTAGGGCGTTAGAATGCACCGACTGCACCTCTGCAGAGGGGTAAGACTCCCCCAATGGGGCTACCTGTTGGCCATTGGTGGCAACCCCGTGATGTTTAAGGATAGAACTCAGCTGGATGAGCAATACATGGCTTGCAACACTCCACTTAGACGCTTACTTAGGCTATATGGGCGGTCGGAGAAGCCCCCTCCAATCAATTGGCTGGTCACGTCAAGCCCTAGCACCTATATGATTGTCCCAACCCTATTGCCCTTATGGCAAGCCCCAACCCCTTTTTATCATATGGGTACTAGAAGGTGGTGGCTGAGGGTCTACATGTGCTGGGAATGACATTAAACTCTATCTGATGGTGAGGTTCCAGTTTTGGAGGTTTGGGGAATGTGGAGCACCCCTTCATCACCATTGCTCCCTGGTCCACTCTGACCCGGAGTGGTAGTACCTGTTAGGGTCCCATCTATGGGTTAAATAGAAAAATGTATTTATAAAAAAAAAATTGTGTATCCATTAAGAATTAATTTATTTCAAAACTTTATCGGCATTAAATGACCCACTGAGGTTGATATGCCGTAAAACAAAACAAAACAATACCCTGGGCAAATGTGTTTATCTAACTATTCTCCCTCAAGATTATCATATAACATATCAAGATTACTATAAGTTTTACATATTGAACTATTGTAATAGCTCTTAAGTAAACATATCAAACGTTATAATAATTAAATTATCAAACTGTGGTATATCCACAGGTCCGACTAGTATGTATCAATCTGTTAATATCTATCTATCTATCTATCTATCTCGGTCTGTTCATATCTATCTATCTATCTATCTATCTATCTACATATCCCGGTCTGTTCATATCTATCTATCTATCTATCTACATATCTCGGTCTGTTCATATCTATCTATCTATCTATCTATGTCTGTTCATATTCTTTCTATCTATCTATCTATCTATCTATCTATCTATCTATGTTCATATTCTATCTATCTATCTATCTATCTATCTATGTCTGTTCATATTCTATCTATCTATCTATCTATCTATCTATGTCTGTTCATATTCTATCTATCTATCTATCTATCTATCTATCTATCTATCTATCTATCTATCTATCTATCTATCTATCTATCTATCTATCTATCTATATTCTATCTATCTATCTATCTATCTATGTCTGTTCATATTCTATCTATCTGTCTATCTATCTATCTATCTATGTCTGTTCATATTCTGTCTATCTATCTATCTATCTATCTATCTATGTCTGTTCATATTCTATCTATCTGTCTATCTATCTATCTATCTATCTATCTATGTCTGTTCATATTCTATCTATCTGTCTATCTATCTATCTATCTATCTATGTCTGTTCATATTCTATCTATCTGTCTATCTATCTATCTATCTATCTATGTCTGTTCATATTCTATCTATCTGTCTATCTATCTATCTATCTATCTATGTCTGTTCATATTTCTATCTATCTCTATCTATTCTATCTATCTATCTATCTATCTATCTCTTCATATTCTATCTATCTATCTATCTATCTCTATCTATCTATCTATCTATCTATCTATCTATATCTATCTATTCTATCTATCTATCTATCTATCTATCTATCTATCTATCTATCTATCTATCTATATTCTATCTATCTATCTATCTATCTATCTATCTTCTGTTCATATTCTATCTATCTATCTATCTATCTATCTATCTGTTCATATTCTATCTATCTATCTATCTATCTATCTATCTATCTATCTATCTATCTATCTCTGTTCATATTCTATCTATCTATCTATCTATGTGTAAATAGTAGAGCAGCCTGAGCTTTTTAGAATTGGTTAGGCAGACATTCTAATAAAAACACAACTCTGAATGCTCACATCTATTTAAAATCTTACCTCGTGTCACATTCTTCTCACATCCTGCTTGTGTGTGTGTGTGTGGGGGGGGTTGTTAAATACATGCATAGATTTATAGAATATAGGTATATATCATTTATTACTTCTTTTAAGAATACCGGGTTTCATTTAATTCAAATATAGCACCGCCATATCAAGCATTGGAAATATATAGGAACAGCTTATAAATACTATATATATATATATATATATATATATATATATATATATATATATATATATATATATATATGTAGGTATATGTAAAAACAAAAATTTTTTTGTGATGAAACAAAGAAAATACAGTGCTCAATCACAAATTGTAAGAGCTAATATTTATCTATTTTACAAAGTTTTCACAGATCAATGATCATTATAAACAGTGACCCAGGTTTCATGCTAAGGGGCAATCATCAGGTTGTTGAGCAAGATCCCATGGTGTTTGTTGAAGTTCTTTAATCAATGTCACATTTTGGATCGCAAATAACGTCGGTTAGTTCCGCGGACGCTATTATAGTTCGGATTTACTAAAAATAAATTTTTTCAAAATTTGCATTTTTTTGTAGTAATGCCAACGAAGTTGCCTCCCTTTATTCGTTAAAAATAAAACATTTTTTTTAACTTTGAAAAAAAATTTTTTATTTTTTATTTTTAAATTAATTCCGTTTGGCAATGGATACATATGTCTTCAAAAAACCATATTAATATATATGGTAGAGTCTTTTAAAACAAACACCATGGGATCTTGCTCAACTGCCTGATGATTGCCCCTTAGCATGAAACCTGGGTCGCTGTTTATAATGAACATTGATCTGTGAAAACTTTGTAAAATAAATAAATATATATATATATATATATATATATATATATATATATGAATTACTAAAAATTACAGGAACATATAAGTTTATAAATTTTACTTTAATATAAATTTACTTTGAAACATTTCGTAAGGATATCTGATATCAATACACACATTAACACTCACACTTACATGTATACATATTTAGTAACGCTTTTGCACATGGAGGATATGGCACAATGTCAATTTCCTATTCTGTATATGTTCATATTATTATTAGCACTAGCAAATATATGCACCCTCCGCCGGGTGCAAGTATTTAAGTTTTAATGTAATGAAATATCGTATTAAATTAGAAAGTCTAATAAGAAGGCAGATAAAAAGATATGTAACAGAGTGGGGGTATAATAGAAAAATAGAACAACTGAAACTTACTCTTCCATCACTCCCGTCTTTCATTGCTGAATTTTACGTATTTAACAATTTAGTTAAATTAGGAAATAAAGAATAAAATGACAGTTATTTTTTCTTGTTAATGGATTTCATTTAAGATTCATTGAAGAGATTTTGGCTTATATTCATTAAAATAAAACCAAACAATTAGAAATCAATAATACTAAGCACGCATCTAATAAAATCACATTTTTAATATCAATATGCAAATTAGCCTTCCCATTCACACTGCAAACCGCTATTTTTTGTATATATAAATACAATTGCATGTTATTAGTATGTAGATATGGACAACACTAATAAAAAGGTGAAGCAATTTTATTAATAATTGAGGTTTAAATATAAATAAAATCATGGAGAATGTGATGTAAATAACTATGTTAATTGTGACTCGATTAGTAATATAGTTTCGGTTACAGACATAAAAACACACAATCTCCATTATAATAAGATTTCAGTCTCGGAAGACTATAATGCAGTTTTTGTGCCCCTGAAGTTACAGCGCCTTCTGTGAATGTAAATTCCAACGTTCGAAAAACATTCTCGACCACAGATGTCGCATGTGAAGACTCTCCTTGAAGATGTTAATGTGTGGGTGCTCTGTTGCCGCCGCTTTCTTCTGGACCTCTTGGCTTCGCGGTGTTGCGCCAGAGTGACTTCAGACATGAACAGTCTTCTACGGAGAGCCTGCCGCAACCGAGGGCGGTCCAGAGCCAAAATCTTCCTATTGTCCTCATCTTTATTATTATATACGCACATAAGCCGATGTGTCGTCCGGCCTTCTTTGTGTCACAAATGAGGCTTGACAATTTGTATTATTTGGATTTTTCAGACTATTATCACATCTTTATTGTTATATACATATTTAGGCTGATGTGCCCTTCGGCCTTCTCTTGTCACAAATGAGGCTTGATAATTTGTATTATTTGGATTTTTCAGACTATTGTCCTCATCTTTATTGTTATATACATATTTAGGCCGATATGCCCTCCGGCCTTCTCTTGTCACAAATGAGGCTTGATAATTTGGATTATTTGGATTTTTCAGACTATTGTCCTCATCTTTATTGTTATATACATATTTAGGCCGATATGCCCTCCCGCCTTCTCTTGTCACAAATGAGGCTTGATAATTTGGATTATTTGGATTTTTCAGACTATTGTCCTCATCTTTATTGTTATATACATATTTAGGCCGATGTGCCCTTCGGCCTTCTCTTGTCACAAATGGGGCTTAATAACTTGTATTATTTGGATTTTCCAGACTATTGTCCTCATCTTTATTGTTATATACATATTTAGGCTGATGTGCCCTCCGGCCTTCTCTTGTCACAAATGAGGCTTGATAATTTGTATTATTTGGATTTTTCAGACTATTGTCCTCATCTTTATTGTTATATACATATTTAGGCTGATGTTCCCTCCGGCCTTCTCTTGTCACAAATGGGGCTTGATAATTTGTATTATTTGGATTTTTCAGACTATTATCACATCTTTATTGTTATATACATATTTAGGCCGATGTGCCCTTCGGCCTTCTCTTGTCACAAATGGGGCTTAATAACTTGTATTATTTGGATTTTCCAGACTATTTTCCACATGTTATGTACCTATGTCACAAACGCCATACACAAGA
>CM042175.1:3770898-3780898 GCA_023376005.1 Doryteuthis pealeii
TATGAGCGCGCACACGTGTGTGTCTGTCTGCCTGTGTGTGTGACTCTTTGCGTGTGTCTCTTTGTGTGTGGGGGGTTTTTTATTTTGTAATAGAACTTTTCAGTATTTTATACGTACAGAACAGTTGGTGTCTATGTATGTATGTATGTGTGTATGTCCGGATGAAACTACGAAAATAAAACTATTAACATATAAAGTAAATATATGCACACAAAATCACCAGGGCTGATTTTTATCTATCATATACTTATGTAAAGGGAAGTTTGTGTGTATGTATGTCCGGAGGAAACTTCGAAAATAAAATAATTAACGACAAAGTAAATATATATATATACGCGTGGCTTAATGGTTAGAGTCGTAAGAAAAGGACTCGTCGACCCGAGTTCAATCCTGACGAAGCCCTACAAGTCCATATTAGCGGACGCACCTCACTATACCCAACTCTGCGAAATTAAGCGCTAATGACAATCCACGCCTCCCCTACTCTCCTCCAACAATAATGGTTACAACACTAGCTAGGGCACCACAACTAGGCATTCTTTAAGCTACCCGGTAACCCAGTCTAGGAGAGAAGAAAACCACTTGATTTTCCAACACCCTACAGTGAACTCCATTCCTCTTCAGAAAATGTACTCCTGTGTCGCATCTTCTGCCTCCCCGTCCCCGGCAAAAGATAGTGGTAATCTCGCACGACCGTTACTATTATATATATCACTCAACTATACTACCTATCGACATTACTATATACCTAAATACAATATACGTAAGATATCTCGTATATAGCCCTATAGAGGCATACTGGCAAACACAATTTAGCTGATCTTTTCATAGATAAACCACCCACAACTTAGTGCTGCACCCCACGACTATGCGTACCGCTCTGTGTGATTCTGCGAAAGAAACTGGCACGAGCATGATGAGACATCAGATTTCCATATAATCGATAATCTATCTATAGTAGTCTATGATTCTGTATTGATTTGATGTTCTTGTATATTAGGGTAGGTCGATTTTTCACTTTTTAAAGATATCAAATTGTTCATCTAAGTTGTGTGTTAATATACTGAATATTGATACCAAAAATTAGATCTTTTACATACTTTTGAGGAAATAGCATCAAAGATCGTCTGTTACAGCTTAATTAATGAGGTAAAAAAACAGCATATCAGAGGTGTCGGTGGTGATGGGGGCACATATTTTCAATTTGAATTATCTATCTATTAATAATGGAGATTCGCTTCCGGTTTTCATCTGTAACAAAAATTACGTCACTGCTTACGTCACATTACCCAAAGTCGTCATAACATAGAATAATACACTCAAAATTTGAACATACAACATTAGACGTCCTCATGTTTTTAAAAACAAGTTTAATAAATACATGACTGTATTATATATCTAATATAGTTTGTTTTATTTTAATACATATTTAAAGTTTACATTTTAAATTTGTTTTATTTTTAATCCTTTAATGAATTTGATGATTTACTTACTTAGGGTACAAACTCGCTGACATTGAATTTTTAACTCCTACCCCTCAGGCAATATGTTTCAAAAATCTATTTTTACATCGCCCGGAGGGTGTCTTTTTATTTTGCTAGTATTTATGATATTTAATTCGTTTCATTTTAATAAAATGAAATAACATTTTTAATTAAAATATTGAAAACTTAATTAATCAATTTCGAGGCTAAATTTTATGAAAACGAGGATTTTTGTGCATTTAAGTAGACGATCTTTGATGCTATTTCCTCAAACAATGGTGCAAAGTAAAAAAAACAACTATTTTTTGGTATCAGTATTCAGTATACTAACACAAAACTTTCATATAGATGGATAATTTGATATTTTTAAAAAGTGAAAAATCGTCCTACCCTATTCTATATTGTAAATAAGCTCATCTTGTTCCCCACCTCCGTTTAATCATTGTCCGTATGCCATCTATATATTAATACGAATGTTCCCAAATCTTCCGTCCGTTATCATCCTACGACACCCTCTGGTTAGAAATGAGACCTTCCAGATCATCCAAGATGCAATGAAAAAATGTGAATACAGATTATCTGGTGTTGCTTATTCGCATTTTTCTTATTTTCCTCCTTTTATTTCTCCAATTATAAAAAAGGAAACAAGAAATTGAAGAAGGCCAGAGGCACATCAGCCGAAACGTTGTACAGATAACAATCAAGATGAGGACAATAGTTCGAACAATCTAAATAATACTTATTATCAAGCCTCATCTAAAAAATATTCAGATAAATATTTTTTATATCCTGGGCAACTCCGGGTAACTCTGCTAGTAGATATACTAGGCATTAGCAATAAATTCGTCTGCTAGGAGTTTTAAAAGCGAATTAGAAATAATTAAATCTATTATTTAAGGTCAAACTTTGTCTAAATCGATAAGTAGTAACATAATGACCATCATTAAAAAAGAAAAATATTATTACAATATGCAATTTATTTTTAATACATTTTATACATTAAAAATCGTCCGAATTTCAACAAAAAGTTACGTTGAATTTTTTGATTTATCGTGTTCAATAATGGCTTTAAAATATTTTTAAAATACTTATAAACATTTCTTTTTAGAATAAGTAAAGCATTACTTTAAATACATATTTATTAAATGTTACTGAAATTTTACTCACTCGTTTTAACTTTTAAACCAAGTAAAATCCGTTTTTTTGTATGTAAAAAATGAAAAAATATATTAGTTCGGTTTGAAAATTTACCAAACATTAGGTAATTATCCGATTTTAATGAAATTTTCAGTATTGATTTAACAATTAATGAATTTTATAATGCATCAGTTATTTTATTTCAAAACTTTAATTTAGTATTTTTGCTATGAAAAATTAATATATAAAATTCATTTATTCAAATAAAATAAATAATCTGTTATAAAGATCATTCATTGATGAATAAACACTGAAAATTTCATTAAAATCCGATAATTTCCTGATTTTTGGTAAATTATTTTCTGTAGGGAGGGGGGGGCTAAAGTCCTTAAATAAATCTTATTATAATGGAGATTGTGTGTTTGTCTGTCTGTAACAGAAACTAAATCACTATTCAAGTCATAATTCCCTTAGTTATTGACGTCACATTTACCATGAATTTATTTTTATTTAAACCTCAATTATTGATAAAATTGTTTTACATTATTAATACTGTTGACCATATCTACATGATATTTTCCACGTACCCCACTTGTACGGGTCAGGCACAAGGCCCTATTAACGTGGGACCACCCACAAACCGAAGCTCATGGGGTGGCGGGTGAAAAATTGCGTCTATCCCGTCGGCATTCCCCCTCAAGAGGGAGCCTCAGGCACTGGGCAATAAACCCAGCCCTGCCCCTTTAAATCAAGGGGGCAGGTGTTGCCTGGGGGGATGGCCCCCTGGGATCGACGCCATTAATTATATCAATGGTCCAGAGGCCGAAGCAACTGTTGACCATATCTACATACTAAAAACACGTAATTGTATTTATAAATACAACAAAATAGCAGTTTACAGTGTGAACGAGGAGGCTAATTTGCATATTGATATTTAAAATTTGATTTTAATAAATATGTGCTTAGTATTATTGATTTCTAATTGTTTGGTTTTCTCTTAACGAATCTGTGCAAAAATCTCGGGGATAAATCTTAAAAGAATCCATAAACAAGACGAAAGAACTATAATTTTATTAAATACTTCATAATCTAACTAAATAGGTAAATTAGGAAAAATGAAAGACGGGCGTGAAAGAAAATGATAGAAGAGTTAAATCTAAAGCTGTTCTATTTTTCGATTATACCCCCTCAGTTTATCATTTTCTAAATAGTTTCTAATTTGATACAATATTTTATTACATCAAAACCTAAATACTTGCACCCGAAGAGTGCATGTATTTGCTCGTCTAAATAATAGATTTAATTATTTTTAATTCGCTTTTAAAACTCCTAGCAGACGAATTTATTGCTAGTACCTAAGATATACTATTGCTAATAGTGGACTTTGCTGTGTGTGGAATTGACTAGATATCCCTCCTTGCGCCAACCAAGCTAATTCTTGCTAAGAGATATTGATATTATTACAGAATTGTATACCTTTTTTTGTATTGAATAAACAGGTTGTTTATTGAAAGATTTCGTTCTATCTCAAAATCTTTTCGTTTAATCTCTCGATGGTCCAATGATCTGGCATTTCCACCAGTTGATGTCGAAACAAACTGAAATATTTACTGACATGAAGTGTCAATTAAGATTATTTTAGATATCAGATGCGCGGATTTTATACGACGTCAAGCCGATTTGTCAAACGCTGAACATGAAAGAGACGAAAAGAACCGCGCGAAACACGTGTGAATCATCGAATATTTGATTATGATGAAAAACCCAAGAGCGTTATCTTCTGCCGTTATCCATCGCAGAATATTAAGGCTTTGAAATTACTAGTAAAAAAAAAAGGGAAATAAAAAAAAATTAAAAAATGCACTCCGGGCGGTGTAAAAAACTGATTTTTGCGATAAAAAGTTAAAAAAAAAAAAAGAAGTCGTCAGAATGGCCTAAAGTCAGTATCAGCCACACAGTGAGGTTGGTCTATCCCTCTTTCACGTGTTGTTGATTGTTTTGACGTCCACGCCAAGGAGATTGTTTTTTGAGCGCCACCGGCTGATACCGACTTCGATATATATATATATATATATATATATATATATATATACTTTTTATTAGTAAATAGCTCCTGACTATCATTTCTCCGGCTCCATGAAAGAGGGTTTGAGAGGCAAACCTTATTCCAGTGACGAGGAAGTGAAATCTGTAGGGAAAAAGTGGCTCAAAGAACAGTCAACAGAATTTTACGGGGCAGGGATATATGCTCTCGTTTGAAGGTGGAAACATTGCTCTTGAGATAAACGGTGACTATGTGGAGAAGTAGGGATGTGATTCACAGAGGACTAGCTTCATTTTGATGTATGACACATGTTGCTGTGTTGGTAATTATACCTGTCCTAATCAAAATGACATTACTTTTTGACTCGCCTATGTGAAGAAGTAGGGATGTGATCACAGAGGACCAGCTTCATTTTGATGTATGATACATGTTGCTGTGTGGGTAATTATACCTGTCCTAAACAAAATGGTATTACTTTTTTGACACACCATATTTGAATAGGTAGATACCATTTCAAACTTTTCAAAATATATTCAAGATATATATATAACTTTTCAATATATATATATATATATATATATATATATATAATATATATATATATATATATGAGAAGTAAACAAACAAACAATGTCTTTTGATATGGCTTTTTTTAGCCGACAATTTTTGGGAGAATATGTGCTTAATTGAATTCGTACCTAATTTTGAAAATTAACTAATTAATAATTAATGAATTAGGCGAGCATACCTATTCAAATTAGGCGGGCATACCTATTCAAATTTCTCGATTTGTTTAGCCTTACATTTGAATAGGTATACCCACCTAATTCATTAATTATTAATTAATTAATTTTAAAAATTAGATACTAATTCATTTAAGCACATATTCTCACAAATATATATATATATATATATTATGCATTAATGATTTGAAGGCCAATACAATGCACATAAAAATAAAAAACAAAAAGATCTTTTTTGTCTTATCGATTTCAAAGTAAAATTTATCTTCAGAGACGGTTTTCGGAAAAAAAAAAATAAAAATAAGAAAAAACAAAAATTTTTTTTTCGTTTTCGAAAATCGTCTCTGAAGATAAAGTTTACTTTGAAATCGATAAGACAAAAAAAGATCTTTGTGTTTTTATTTTTATATGCATTGTATTGGCCTTCAAATCATTAATATATAATAACATAATTAACAATGCTTCAAGCAAATTACCAATTACTAATATATATATATATATATATATATATATATATATATATATATATATATATATATTGTAGTTTGTCTTTGTTTAATGATCACGACAAGTTTGTCTGAAGACCAAGTGGAATCAAACAGAGAATGAAATCTTTCTAAATCCTTCACAGGTATTCAAAAAAAGTCTATTTTTGAACGAATCATCATTGAATGACGTCACAAGATGATCACAAGTGACAAGGGGGTGAGGCTGGGGGGTGGGAAGAATTTGCACTCAGTGACCTGTTCCTGTATACTTAATGACATTCTATACTGAAAGTCAACTCTCATTTGTAAGCTGTCCCCCAGGGGACATCTTCTTTTCACGATTAGGGGTGGAGCAATTCGAAGTCTGACAGGGAAGTTCAGTTGAATTCTCATCTGAAATATCTACGAAGCGGGCTGGGCTGAAAAGGAAGATATTATGTTGAAATATCAGTATTTTTGTGCCAAAGAAAGTATTTGCTCTATCTATGCGTACGGCATACATACGTTTATATATATATATATATATATTGGAATATAGATAGGAATATATATATATATATATATATATATATATATATATATATATACAGATAGATAGATAGATAGGAATATCTATCTATCTATCTATCTATATCTATATCTATATCTATATCTATATATATATATAGTTTTTTCAAAGTTATAAAAAAAAATGTTTTATTTTTAACGAATAAAGGGAGGCAACTTCGTTGGCATTACTACAAAAAAAAATGCAAATTTTGAAAAAAATTATTTTTAGTAAATCCGAACTATAATAGCGTCCGCGGAACTAACCGACGTTATTTACAATCCAAAATGTGACATTGAGTAAAGAACTTCAACAAACACCATAGGATCTTGCTCAACAGCCTGATGATTGCCCCTTAGCATGAAACCTGGGTCGCTGTTTATAATGAACATTGATCTGTGAAAACTTTGTAAAATAAATAAATAAATAAATAAATATATATATATATATATATATATATATATATATATACAGGGTGTGTCAAAAAAGTATCGAGATTGGTGTATTTACCAAGATAGAAATGAAGAATGAATGAAATGTTAATTTTTCAGAATACAAAGTGTGTCAAAAAGTACAAAAATCTCAATACTTTTTTGACACACCTGGTATGTGTATGTTATTTTTTGTTGAAAACTCTTTGGGTTAGCGTTGTCCCTTGATTCTAGCCGGCACCAAGTTATGTTCGTGATCACAATAATTTTATTTACTTAGTCCCAGGATTGCTTGCACCCTAGTGCCAGGTTGTATTG
Organism: Doryteuthis pealeii; assembly: GCA_023376005.1. NCBI lineage: Eukaryota > Metazoa > Mollusca > Cephalopoda > Myopsida > Loliginidae > Doryteuthis > Doryteuthis pealeii. Next base: position 3,778,091 of record CM042175.1, read on the forward strand.
GGGATTTATGCGAGTAGAAAGTACCTCAATCATACTACTATCGACTACATGATTATTTAACATACAAGGTGTGTCATAAAAGTGTCGAGTTTGAAGCTGTATTTACCAAGATAGAAATGAACAATGAATGGAATGTTAATTTTTCAGAATACAAGGTGTGTCATAAAAGTATCAAGATTGAAAATATATTTACCAAGATAGAAATGAACAATGAATGGAACGTCAATTTTCAGAATACAAGGTGTGTCATAAAAGTATCAAGATTGAAAATATATTTACCAAGATAGAAATGAACAATTAATGGAATGTTAATTTTTCAGAATACAAGGTGTGTCATAAAAGTATCGAGTTTGAAGCTGTATTTACCAAGATAGAAATGAACAATGAATGGAACGTCAATTTTTCAGAATACAAGGTGTGTCATAAAAGTATCAAGATTGAAAATATATTTACCAAGATAGAAATGAACAATGAATGGAAGGTTCATTTTTTTTCTTCAGAATACAAAGTGTGTCAAAAAGTACAAAAATCTCAGTACTTTTTTGATGCACTTGGTATGTGTATGTTAATTTTTGTTGAAAACTCTTTGGGTTAACGGTGTTCCTTGATTCTAGCCGGCACCAAAATATCTTCGTGATCACAATAATCTTCTTTTTGATGCACCAGGAAATCAGTTGAGCTTAAATTTCTTTGATGCTTAAGGGTTGAATCCTGGTGGATGAGCAGTCCATGACATGCAACTCTACACTTAGACCCTGACTTAGGTTAGACGGCCGATGAATCGGCTGGTCATTTTCAAGCCCTAGCACCTATATGATATCGCCAACCCTATTACTCTTAAGGCTAGCCTCAACCCTTTTTTATCATATATGTACTAGAAGTCGATGGCTGTGGGCCCTCGTGTCTCGGGAATGACGTTAAACTCTATCTGATGGTGAGGTTCCAGTTTTGGAGGTTTGGGGGATGTGGAGCACCCCTTTATCACCATTGCACCCGGGTCCACTCTGCCCCTGTTAGGGTCCCATCTATGGGTTAAATAGAAAGACAAGAGTTTATAAATAATTGAGTACCCATTAAGAATACATTTATTTCAAAACTTTATGGGCATTAAATGACCCACTGAGGTTGACATGCCGTAATACACCCCCCCCCAAAAAAAAACACGAATCCTACTACAGGAGTATGTAACATATGTGTATGTTAATTTTTGTTGAAAACTCTTTGGGTTAACGGTGTTCCTTGATTCTAGCCGGCACCAAAATATCTTCGTGATGACAATAATCTTCTTATTCACGCACCAGGAAATCAGTTGAGCTTAATTTTCTTTGATAAACATTCCGACTGATTCTCTGTAAGTTCCGTTGACGTTTTCTCAAAGATTTGGCTTATGATGCGAAATATCTTTGCGATGTTTACGTTCTTGGGCGCGCTAAAAACGTTAACAGACTCTGACAGATATCGAACTGGATGAGATCGATATTAAACTGATAGAAGAATAAAACGATTTCATTGATTGATTTCTCATCGATAGGCTTGTTTAATTGAATCAGGATCAATTCAACTTTTGATCTATATTTTAATCTTAAGAAAACGTAGAACTTTTTGTGTGTTTGGGGGGGGGCACTTTTTACTATAATTCTTCAGTTAAAAAGATAGATAGTTAGATAAATAGACAGATAGATAAATAAACAGACTGATATAGACAGATAGATTGATAGATTGATAAATATGAATCTTGTGTAGAAATACATGTTTGGCTGGTTGGCTGGTTGGTTGGTTGGGTATTTTTTACTATAATTCTTCAGTTAAAAAGATAGATAGATAGATAGATAGATAGATAGATAAACAGATTCATATAGACAGATAGATTGATAGATTGATAGATATGAATCTTGTGTAGAAATACATGTTTGGTTGGTTGGTTGGTTGGTTGGTTGGGATTTTTTACTATAATTCTTCAGTTAAAAAGATAGATAAATAGATAGATAGATAGATAAACAGATTCATATAGACAGATATATAGATTGATAGGTTGATAAATATGAATCTTGTGTAGAAATACATGTTTGGTTGGTTGGTTGGTTGGTTGGGTATTTTTTACTATAATTCTTCAGTTAAAAAGATAGATAGATAGATAAACAGACTGATATAGACAGATATACAGATTGATAGATTGATAGATATGAATCTTGTATAGAAATACATGTTTGGTTGGTTGGTTGGTTGGTAATTTTTTACTATAATTCTTCAGTTAAAAAGATAGATGGATAGATAAATAAACAGATAGATAGATAAGCAGACTGATATAGACAGATATATAGATTGATGGATTGATAAATATGAATCTTGTGTAGAAATACATGGTTGGCTGGTTGGTTGGTTGGCTGGTTGGTGGGTATTTTTTACTATAATTCTTCAGTTAAAAAGATAGATAGATAGATAAATAGACAGATAGATAGATAAACAGATATAGACAAATATATGGATTGATAGATTGATAGATAAGAATATTGTATAGAAATACATGGTTGGTTGGTTGGGCATTTTTTACTATAATTCTTCAGTTAAAAAGATAGATAGATAGATAGATAGATAGATAGATAAACAGATTCATATAGACAGATAGATTGATAGATTGATAGATATGAATCTTGTGTAGAAATACATGTTTGGTTGGTTGGTTGGTTGGTTGGTAATTTTTTATTATAATTCTTCAGTTAAAAAGATAGATAGATAGATAAATAGACAGATAGATAGATAAACAGACTGATATAGACAGATATATAGATTGATAAATTGATAGATTGT
>CM042175.1:3785898-3788398 GCA_023376005.1 Doryteuthis pealeii
CAAGCATTGGAAATATATAGGAACAGCGTATAAATACACTATATATATATATATATATATATATATATATATATATGTGTGTGTGTGGTGTGTGTGTAATTTTATTTTTACTAGCAAATATATACACACTCCGGGTGCAAGTATTTAAGTTTTAATGTAATAAAATATTGTATCAAATTAGAAATGCTAATGAAACTAAATAAGAAGGCAGATAAAAATATTTGAAACCCTAGGAAGGTATAATAAAGAAATAGAACAACTGAAACGTACTCTTCCATCACTCCCGTCTTTCATTGCTAAATTTTCCTATTTAACTATTTAGTTAAAATAAGAAGTAAAGAATAAATTACATTATTTTTTCTTGTTAATGGATTTCTTTTAAGATTTATCCCTGAGATTTTAGCTAATATTCATTAAGATAAAACAAAACAATTAGAAATCAGTAATACTAAGCACATATTTATTAAAATCAGATTTTTAATATCAATATGCGAATTAGCCTTCCCATTCACACTGTAAACTGCTATTTTGTTATATATATAAATACAATTGCATGTTATTAGTATGTAGATATTACCAACAGTATTAATAATGTAAAACAATTTTATTAATAATTGAGGTTTAAATAAAAATAAAATCCTGTAGAAGGTGACGTAAATAACTAAGGGAATTGTTACTTGAATAGTAATATAGTTTCGGTTACAGGCAGAAAAACACACAATCTCCATTATAATAAGATGTAGAGAATTTTTTTTATTTATATAATTTAAATAATCATGACAAGCATATATATATATATATATATATATATATATATATATATATATATATATATATATATGAATTACTAAAAATTACTGGAACATATAAGTTTATAAATTTTAATATAAATTTACTTTGAAACATTTTGTAAGGATATCTGATCAATACACACATTAACACTCACACTTACATATTTAGCAACGTCTTTGCACAAGGAGGATATGGCACAATGTCAATTTCCTATTCTGTATATGTTCATATTATTATTAGCATTTCAGTCTCGGAGGAATAATTAAAGTTCCAATTACCGTCGAACTGGGAAGACAAGGCAACAAACGGTTGTAACTTAAATACAAACCCGAATGTCACAAAGTCTACTGCAGAATGACAGGATATATATAAGACTCCACAATATCATTTAAATCAAGCAATTAAGTAGCCAATCAGAACTCAAGGAATGGAATCACCCAAATCACCAAAATTCATGGATGGATCATTCTTGATTTCTATATATACCAACTGTCTTGGACACTGCTTAAGTTGTACTTAGTTAGCTACTGTTATTCAAACCAACAGTAGACTTACTGACTTCAATAGACTATAATGTAGTTTTTGTGCCCCTGAAGTTACTGCGCCTCCTCTGACTGTAAAGTCCAATGTTCGAAAAACATTCTCGACCACAGATGTCGCATTTGAAGGCTGTCCCTGAAGATGTTGATGTGTCGGTGCTCTGTTGCCGCCGCTTTCTTCTGGACCTCTTGGCTTCGCGGTGTTGCGCCAGAGTGACTTCAGACATGAACAGTCTTCTACGGAGAGCCTGCCGCCACCGAGGGCGGTCCAGAGCCAAAATTTTCCTATTGTCCTCATCTTTATTATTATATACGCACATAAGCCGATGTGCCCTCCGGCCTTCTCTTGTCACTAATGAGGCTTGATAATTTGTATTATTTGGATTTTCCAGAGTATTATCCTCATCTTTATTGTTATATACATATTTAGGCCGATGTGCCCTTCGGCCTTCTCTTGTCACAAATGAGGCTTGATAATTTGTATTATTTGGATTTTTCAGACAATTGTCCTCATCTTTATTGTTATATACATATTTAGGCCGATATGCCCTCCGGCCTTCTCTTGTCACAAATGAGGCTTGATAATTTGGATTATTTGGATTTTTCAGACTATTGTCCTCATCTTTATTGTTATATACATATTTAGGCCGATATGCCCTCCGGCCTTCTCTTGTCACAAATGAGGCTTGATAATTTGGATTATTTGGATTTTTCAGACTATTATCACATCTTTATTGTTATATACATATTTAGGCTGATGTGCCCTCCGGCCTTCTCTTGTCACAAATGGGGCTTAATAACTTGTATTATTTGGATTTTCCAGACTATTTTCCACATGTTATGTACCTATGTCACAAACACCATACGCAAGAATAGCGCCATACATGGAGTGTAGAATTTTATTGTTAAAGATAGGGAATTTGTTGTTCGTAAGAATTTCTTCACAATATCATCACTTTTGAATATTAATGTAAAATAGAGACGCCATTCTTTTTCGAAAATGGATTTCGTTAATGGAACCTAATTAAGATATTGGTGATTCCAGCGCTAAATGACCCCTCTAATGGGTCCAATTAGAACCCGAGATTTCTAATGGGTTTATTAGCTAATAAATGTAATGTGGATTTTAAATTACAAAGTCAATCAGGAATTGTGGTTATCGTAGATTT
>CM042175.1:3792762-3802762 GCA_023376005.1 Doryteuthis pealeii
GGCGATGCTTGTGATGCTATAGATTTATGAGCCTTAGACTGATATGAGTCAGTCATGATATGCAACACTCTCACTTTTTGCCTCTATTTGGGCTAGACGGGCGGTCAGAGACCCCTTCCGATCACGTCAAGCCCTCTAGCCCTATATGATTTTCCCAACCCTATTGCCCTTATGGCAATCCCCAACCCCTTGTATCATATGGGTGCTAGAAGGCGGTGGCTGCTGGTCTACATGTCCTGGAAATGACTAGTAAACTATCTGATGGTGAGGTTCCATGTTTGCGAGTTTGGGGAATGTGGAGCACCCTTCATCACCATTGCTCCCTGGTCCACTCTAACCCGGAGTGGTAGTACCTGTTAGGGTCCCATCTATGGGTTAATAGAAAAATGTATTAAAAAAATTGTATTATCGATTAGAATTGATTTATTCAAAACTTTATCGCATTAAATGACCCACTGAGGTTGATATGCGTAAAACAAACAAAACAAAAACAAAGTAATGTGAATTGCTACTAAGCAGATATGAACTGATACAAAGCATGAACGATAAGAAAAAAAAGAAAAAAAACAGCGCTCCAAAACATTCAGCATGTCTTCATCTTATATGAATGGTTTGCAATGGTGGAAGTTAATGGCCATACAGCTGCAGTTTTGATAGGGTTGCTGCTTCCAGGATTCTCTAAAGTTGTACTAATAAGTACTGACACGGTTATAACTGGAAGATTCCTTGTTTATTCCCATCAGAGAGACAGATTCCATATACTCGATAACCTGTCATAAGAGTCAATGTTTTACCCACGCATATGTAACATCACTTTCACTAGATGAGACATTGCAGTCATAGCATTTTTAATTTATTGAAATATTTTTATAATTGTTTTAATATAATTGCCAGTATATAAATCAAGAGGTTTTTTTTCTTCTTCTTTTACCTTTCAGTTGGAGAACTTTATATATATATGAATATAATGAAAAATTGAAAAATCAGAAGTCATAAAACGTTATATGTTTATTTCACTACGCTGCAGTTTTTTTTAATAGATCTTCATCAGGGCTTTCGTTAATTGAGGAAAAATAAATTTATCACAGAGATAAGAAAACTGTGAGAGTCTTTTGCTTTGTCGGGTCAGTCTATTTAAAATTGTTGAATGAAATATATATATATATAGTGTATGTGAAACTTTCTTAGATAATATTGTGGATACAAGGAAATTTTTTTGACAAAGGTGATAAAACTAATCTTTTTTTCTGATTTTTGTTCTTTTATTTGTACAATTGTTCTTATCATGTTACATGATTGTTCTTGATCATTGTACATGATGTTTTCTATATTTACTATGATTTTCTGATCATTACATGATTGTTCTTATCATTGTACATGATTGTTCTTGATCATTTACTGTTGTTCTTGATCATTGTACATGATTTGTCTTGATTATTGTACATGATTGTTCTTATCATTGTACTCTTGATCATTGTACATGATTTTGATCATTACATGATTGTTCTTGATCATTGTACATGATTGCGATTTTGGTCTAAGGTTTGTTTAAAATTTCTTGGATGACTTAGATTTTCAATTTAAAGTTTCTTTTCTTTTAAATTAATTTACTGAAACAAAATAATGAAGCATTCAATTATTGAACTCTTAAAGTCTTATACCACCTCATTCCACCTGGCTGTGAAGTCACATTAGTTTTACTAATCAGCCCAAACAATAGGCCTTTGTTTAAATTTAATATTAAGCATATTTGTAATCTTGGATTTAGGAAATAATAGTAACTTTAGATGGCAAGGTCATTTTTAGTCATTTTTTAATATATCCTTATAGGAGTGTCTTGGACTTTGAAAATCTCAACAGGATGTTAAAGAGTTTAAACCATGTAAAAAAATCTTCGTGCTTGCATTTAAAAATCAACTATTCTTAGTTCATTTCCGAGCATTTTTTTTGGGGGGGGGGGAGCATTAATTGTTCTTTATTTAGCCCAGTTATTAACTGCCCTTTCTCTTGGATAATGATTGTTCATGTCAGATATCTAACACTGTTTAATTCTAGAAGTTTTTGAACTTAAATTAATTTTATAAGATATATGAAAGAGATCTCCAAGAAAGAGAAAAACTGGATAGTGCCCTGGAGATGGGTTACATTTTGGCTTAAGATTTTGCAATGGTGTGTCGAGCATCACAGATTAACCACTGCCCCTCTATTCTTGGGATAATAGACTCCCAAAACACAAAAACCAACATTCTTTTACATACATATATTTACTTTACTTATATATCAGGTTTCTTAGAAATCAGCACCCAGGTGTAGAATACACGTCTACTCACCTCCACAAGAATGGTGTTACTAGCGTCCAGTAGCCAGACAAAAGAAAAGAGATTAATCTGAATATCGCTAAGCTTGAACATAGTCATTATGTTCAGTTATACATATGAAATTGTAGGTAACTTTCGATTAGTCCCAACATATCTATCATGAGGTGCTTACTACTAAATCTGTGTTATGAAATTTAATGGTACCATCGTGTGTAGGAAATTTGATACAAGTTAAAATCCTGGATCATGCTGTTTGCATTTCATTGCATTAATACCCTTGGAAGGTACATACCACTATTCTCCCTCCAGCTATGTGTAAATAGTAGACAGATTAGCTCTTTAACGTTAGCATGGCAACAGCTCTAGAGGAAAACTCTGAATTCAGACAGTTGTATTCTGTTTAAAAATTGACTTGTTTGCATCCTGCTCATAGAGGGAGGGGTTGGATACTTCATACGGGATATGAAAGTAAATGGAAGTTAATCCGACTGTATGACATTTCAACATTTTTGAAAAACAAATGATGTTAATATGCTGACAGAATCTGTTTTAGACCGTTAATGAGCGGTCTTCATCAAGAGTAACTATTAGAATGAAAGACTGGAAATAATAACTGTTAGATAGGAGGTACAACAGACGCTAGTGTTCGATTCTTCTGATTTTTAAAATAATTTTTTTTTTTATACACAAATACGTCATTTTTAAATTCAGAATCAAACACTAGCGTTCCTATTATCTCCTATCTAACGGTTATTTATTTCCGTCTTTCATTCATATGTTTGCTATTTATAAGACTTGCTCTATTAAACAGTCGAATAGATTCCTGTCAGCAAACACTATTAACTCATTGTGTTTTTTTCAAACTGTTAAATACTACTGGATATGTGTGTGTGTGTGTTTATTTATTCATAACTTTTATCTGTGTAACCTCTAACTTTTTTTTTTTGTCATGTTGGATTTTATTTCAACTGTGCAGATGTTATCAAATGTCTTTTAGAATCGAATACAAATTTTTTTTTTTTTATTTGAAATGTAAACTGAACAATGCATCTTTTTTGAGAATGACAAACACAAATCATATTCACATGGAATTATTTTCAACGAACACCAGCTGCTAACAGTTGAATAATCCAGCAGCACCGAAGAAGGTTAGGCTATGGCTGAATCATATAATGTGTCACCCATACAATACCAAAAGTTGTCCGTATTGCATAGATTATTAGTTCATGATGTTATATAACCCTTTATTGGTATATATATGGAGAGAGATCTTATGAGAGATGTTTCAATTTAAAAATATAGACAATGATAATTTATTTTACTAGTGACCCGCTTCACATGAGTAGGGTTGTGACACAGTCAATTTCTTGAAATCCATTTCCTTCATTTCTCCTAGGCAGTTTGGTCACTTCCTTACTCACAATTAATGCTATTACATATTCGCATCATATATGACATAAATGAATATTACTTATTATAGCCCTTACTTATATATTTATTTAACTCATGTGACAAGCAAGATGTAACACAAATCAATTTAACAGTTTAATTCAGAGTTTCTTTCTCCTAGACTTTGCCTACCACGATTAAGAGCTCAGTTTGCCCTACCATTTACCCAAGCTGGAAGGAGAATAGTTGGAGCATACGTTCCAAAGGTATTAGCGCTATATGACTATTTGAACTTGGGTAGCTGAGAGAAAAATTAATTATTAAAACCCAAACACTTCTAACAAAACAATAGAGATTACGATTTTTCAAATATTTTGAAGTAATTAAATTATAAGAATGATATTATCAGATTGTCTTAATGAATAAACCTTAAGTTCTACATTTTGAGTTGATTGCATTCACTTTCTTTTATACATTTGGATATATTTGTTCAGTTTATTTATATAAATCTATTAATAAGAGATTCAGTCTCTATTTGTTGTAACCGAAACTACCTCACTGCTTACATCACAGTCATTTCAAGAATTAAGTTTATCAGGGTATTTAATTTATAGGCAGTATCATTTCTACATAAAAATACGAAAATTTATGAAAATTTCAATACTTATTCACCTTTTAGAGAAATTTATGTTTAAAATAGTTAAACTAGGTCAACCCCCCTCCCTCCTTTACTTGATTTTATGAAAATCCAATCCAAACAAAATATTTACTCATACAATTTTAAGATTTTCTCTAAAGATAAAAGTCTGAATAATCAAGTCAGAAATTTTTAGAAATGTTTTGGAGGTCTCTCTCGGTTGGAGTGAATATAATGTTTTTTAAGGAATTCATTTAAAAAATTCTGTTCCATTTATTTTAATTTCCCACCTCCCTCAGGCAATATCTTTCAAAAATTTATTTTACACCACCCAGAGGTTTATTTTTTTTTTTTTTTTTTTTTTAGTAAAATTAAAATACTGTAAACAGTCAATAATTCTCACTTATTCTTCTATAGTATAGACTTTAGTCATACACATATTTCTATTAATACTGTTTAGTTATGGACTATATAGGATCCTGTTAACAAGAATTATGTAAATTTCTGGAAATTTCATAAAAGTAGTATTCATAGAAAATATATAAAACCCACAATTTCAGAGACTCCCAAGCAGGTTCCTGCTGCTCCTCAGTCAGGTGATAAGTGGGGTGTAGTTGATGTGCTGGCTCTGATTGAATTATTAATATTATTTCTGTGATGTCATTGTTAAATGTTTCGTGTTTAAGTATTTTACAAACATTTCAATCTTGTTTCCCTCTTTTCTCACCATCAGATGCAGTTTAATGTCATATCCAAACTTATTTTTGATGATACTGTAACTATCTGTTAAGTTAGTGCAATAATTGGGCATTAAATAACCCACTGAGGTTGGTATGCCATTAAACAAAGAAGCAAACCAGGAGATATATAACTGATATCTATTTTAAGAAATGATTAAAAAAAAAGAACAATTCAAAAATTTCTAACCATTAGATCTAACTGTTAGGGATGACATAATCCAGACGTTTGATATGCCATTACAAATCAAATAACCAACTATCAAAAGTTTCTTATTGACTCAATATCTACTTAGCTATCCAAATATATTAAAATTATGACAAATCTAATCTTGATGTATTGCAGGATCTCTTCTTGTTCTTTTTTGTTTTTTGTTGTTTTGTTTTTTCAATTCATGATACCATCATTTTTAAAATGTAGATTGGAAAGTATTTATAAATTAAGCAACAGCGAATCTGACATTCAGATACTTTCAGAGATTATAATATATAATATATTATATATATATATTGTTTACCATTAGTTTTAGGTCACGCAACTTTATCTCAGTTTTCCTAACTATATTAAGAATAACAGAAACCATTTTCTGTCAGCTGAAAATATTCTCTGTATTTCAGGACATTGATATAGGTCAAGAATGGAACAATTGGGATTCTCCAAATGATAAACAGTATTGAGGAAAGCAGATATTATCATAGCAGTGTGCAAAAGGGGAAAAAATAAAGTCTAGGCATGAATTATAATAAAGGAAAACATTACATATGTCATTTGCCTCTTAAATTAACAAAAAACATTAAATTAATGTCTTTTGGCACTGAGTAGAGAGTCCATGTGCTGTAGTGGCTAACGTGCTGGGCTGCAACATCATAGTAAGCGTTCAATTCCAGTTGCACTATTATGTTAACTTTCAGACTAGAATTTTGAGTTGTTTCTCGATATGCTGTAAGATTTGGATAACGTTATGTTTACATACAGATAAAATATGAATGAACACTGAATGAAAAATGCAAGACCAGGTTGTTGAATTAACAAGGTTTATTTGACACAGGTAGTGAATGCTTCTACTCTAAATGACTTAATAGCTCAATCGTGTTATGTGCACATGTGTCCTGACCACACGAATCCCAATCCAAAAGTGTCATGGTGGAAAACCCACTTCTGGGTTCCATCAAACCCCTATGATCAGGGGAGTAACTCTAGATTTCATTAGTCTTAACCTAATAGTCTTACTCATACGTGGTAACTTGACTTAAGAGTGTAATTCATTCCACTGTGTTGTAACTTGAGTATCATTGGTTTGGTTTGTTTAATGGCATATCAACACCATAGGGTTATTGAATGCCAAAACCTTTTGTTATCTGTTTCACTAAAAGACTAGTAATCATCAGAAGGCAAATGAATTTATTAGAAAAAAACAATCTACATTTGAGGGAGAGAAGTGTCATAATTAGGTAAGAGTCTGAATACATACTGTATATATCGTGAATAGGTCACACTATTTTTTAACTAAAATTCTAACAAAATCAGTAGTTCAACCAGTCCATTTGACATAAATGTAAACAGCACTACTTGAATTTTATTCATCATTAAGTACATTTGAATTTATATCAATTTTTATGAAATCCCCTGTATTTATAGGATTATCTTCAATGTGGATTATGAATCTAAAAAATCAGTGCATTATTCCCTTAGTAACCATTAAGTTTTTAAGAAAAGGGATATTTTTAGTTAAATTGAATTTTCATATGTACTAAGATTTCATATTGTTCCCATAAAATTCAATATTTTGAATATAAAACTAATTCAAAAAAAAAGATTATAATACAGAGATGCTGATAGGTATGTGTCCTGCGTCAGTGATGCCATAAAAATCTAAAAGGATGCAGAAAAATTGTATCCAAGCATCCCAGTTTTTTCTCCCACCCCCCACCATTTCCAGTTTACTGTAATGCATTTCAATATTTTCTTGGAAATTAATACATGCTATGGGGTACAGGTAGGGTAGACAGCTTTAGTTCCTCAAGATAGAAATTCTACAATTTATTAAATAACTTTAGTGACCAATCAAATTTCCCAGGGAACTCATCAAATCAAATACATGGCGTCCCAGGATGCATTAAATTTTTAAAAAACTATCAGCAGGTCACTGTAATTATCTTTTCTATATAACATATAAAACATTCAAACATTATCTGTGTATTCAAAATTAGTGGCTTTTTTAATGGCTCAAACCAAAATATTATTTTTCTTTTAAATCATTCTAGTATTTTTTTATTTTTTATTCATCTATTCAGAAAAATAAATCTTTACAATTGTGCATTTTTATAGTTTAAGATTTTCATTTTCATGATCACCGATATTCAATGATGATATTGATTTTCCAGTTCCTCTAGTCTCTTTTCTAAGCTTTTTGGGCCGTTCCAAGTGCACTGAATATAGTTGGTTATCACTTTCACCCTCATATTCCATAGCCTTTTCAATTCTCTAGCAAGGTCCAGATATTTGTCTACTCTTTATTTTTTCTTTTTATTATTATTCACTCCTTGTGAGTTTTCCACACCCCAGTGTTAGTGATGGTCTTATATTATTATTATCAGGTTTTCACACCTGCTGTAGCTGGTGGTTCACTGGAGACTGAGTGACAGCAAGTCTCCTCAGTCTCCAGGACTCTTCTGAGTATTCTCGCTGATCCACCAGTGCTGTAGTTTGGATGGTCTTGATTCTTCCTCTGATCTGGTCACCCAAATTCTTTCCCAGAGCTTTGGAGACCGTTTCAAGAGCACCATTACATTGGTACGACCTTCACCTTCCACAGTTTCCTTTATTATTTATTAATAGTAGTAGTATTTGTAATAGTAGTAGTATTATTTATTTGTTTTTGGTTAATCGTAAAGATTAAGTACTATTTATAAAATATCTTTCAATTAAACAAGTCTAAACTAAGGATTTTTAAATAGATTTTGCTAAAAATTTCATTTTTCACTTTTGTCTCTGAATAGAAAAATAAATCCTGGCAGTTCTTTTTTTTTTTCTTTTTCTTTAAAAAAAAAAAAAATCAATCATTCATTCATCTGCAACATCAAGTGGAAACTAAAGAATGTCTTTTGTAAATTGATTCACCTTCAGACAAAAATTAGGTATATTGTTGGGATGGCCGTATCAATAAATTTGTTTTGACAAAATTAGATTTCATTAAAAATAGCCATAGAATTTTACTCTTCTGATTTTTTATTGTAAATTGTTATTTATACATATAGTGGTACCTTGATTTTTAAATACCCCAACTTATGAATTTCACTTACTTGGATTTTTTTGCTTTGTGTTGTGAGCTAAATTTTAGGTACAAACAGTTTTAGGTACGCTTGTGTGAATAAGTTCACTAAAAGACATCTAAGTTTCCAAATTTATGGAACAGAAAACATATACTGCTAGAAAAAACATTCAGGGTAACATGAAATTACGCAACACTAGTACCTTCTCAGAGATGCTGATACGGTACGTATCCTGCGTCTCTGACACACAAAAATCTAAAAGGACACACTAGAATTGTATCCTTGCATCCCAGTGTTTCCCTTTTTCTCCCTACCATTTCAAGCCAACTGTAAATACTATCATATCAGTTCTTAGAAACAAATTACACAGGAAAGTGTACAAGTAGAGCTAGTGAGAGTGTGAGAGAAAAGAGAGAGGACAGAAAAGAAGGACAGAGAGAAGGAGAGAGAGAGAGGGAGAGAGTGGGAGAGAGAAAAGAGAGAGAGGAACAGAAAAGAAGTACAGAGAGAGGGAGAGAGTGGAGGAGAGAGAGAGAGATGAGAGAGGATCAGAGAGAGAGACAGAAAGAGAAGGACAGAGAGAGTGAGGGTGAGAGAGAGTAATAGAGAGAGAGAGAGGAGAGAGAAGAAAGAGAGAAGAAAAGAAAGGAACAGGAGAGAGAGAGAGAGAGAGAGAGAGAGGAGAGAGAGAGAAAGAAAGAAAGAAAGAAGAAAGGGGTAACACTTTAGATTAAAAAAGAGGACAGAAAGAAGGGAATAAAGCACGAATATACTACGAGCGAAGAACGAGGACAGAATCAGAGATACCAGAAGAGTCCTGTTCCTGAAGGAACGAAGAAACCATGCTACACGGTGTCACAGACGGAAGGGTGAGAGAATAAATCAACGAGATTATATAGTGGATACTACTTCGGGCTGTTTAGCGTCATCCGAGCGAAAAGCCACAGCGGATGCTTCAGCGACCTCTGGCGGCTGCGATAATAACGAATGTAGGTGAATGGGTTGTAAGGAGAAATGGGATTCTTATATTTGGATTGATTGAAAATGAAAATAAAAAGATGATAGATAAAACAAAGTGTGTGCGTGTGTGTGTGTGTTGAGTGTGAGTGTGAGTAAGAGAGAGAGAGAGAGAGAGAGAGAGAGAGAGAGAGAGAGAGAGAGAGGAGGGGATAGTAACACTTTTGATAGAAAAAGAAGACAGAAAGAAGAGAATAAAATACGAATTCGCTCAGAATGATTGAAGAGGACCAAATCAGAGATACAGGTTTGAATTTAGAGTTTTCCTTCTCCTAGACAGGTTACCTAACTGTTGTGGGGGTTATTAAGGGTCACCAATATAGACAGACAACTGGTGAAAGTTGATACAAAGAAAGTAGAATTTACAGAAGGAAAGTTACGTCCGACAATTCAGTCTAGAACTGAATCGTGTCACTTGTTCACAAGCTACAATTGTCTTTGCTACTTATAGTAGTGGTAGGATTATTCCATTATGTAAATAGCTTATATCACCTATAGCACTAACCAAGTTTAAAGAGTCCAGTCTGCCCTACTATTTTACCCATATCTGCAGGGAGAGTAGTATGATTCATAACTTTGCCAAGGGTATTAGCGCTATGTGAACAGTAGCTTCGTCCAGGATTTGAACT
>CM042175.1:3807762-3820262 GCA_023376005.1 Doryteuthis pealeii
GCTAGATTAGCAGACCATTGTTAGTGAGTTCGATTCTCACTAGGTGCCACATACTTCTGGCCTTGTGCCATATCTAAGCTTTGTTTAGTAAATAACTAAGGGTACCTCATGTAATCTAATGGTTAGCAAGCTAGATTAGCAGACCCTTGTTAGTGAGTTCGATTCTCACTGGGTGCCACATACTTCTGGCCTTGTGCCATATCTAAGCTAAGCTTAGTAAATAACTATATACTAAATATTCTGGGCACCTCATGTGGTGTAATGGTTAGCAAGCTAGACTAGCAGACCCTTGTTAGTGAGTTCGATTCTCACTGGGTGCCACATACTTCTGTCCATGTATCCCAATTGAAGCCAGACTAGTAAATAACGACTAAGCTTTGTAAATGGCTATATCCAGGCACTTCAAGCTAGATTCGAAAACCATTGTTAGTGAGGTCGATTCTCATTGGGCGCCCTATTTTTCAAACCTTGTGCCTCATCTAAGCTACCGTTAGGAAATAACTATACCTGGTGATCAATGGGCCCCTCACGTGGTATAATAGTTAGCAAGCTAGATTAGCAGACCATGGTTAGTGAGGTCGATTCTCACTGGGTGCCCCATACTTCTGTCCTTGTGCCACATCTATGCTAAGCTTAAAAAATAAATATACGCAGGATAATGGGTTCCTGACGTCGTGTAATGGTTAGCGAGCTAGATTGTTGACCATTGTTAGTGAGGTTGATTCTAACCGGGTGCCCCATACTTTTGGTCTTGTATCATAACTGAGCCCAGCTTAGTAAATAACAATTACATTGAGCAACTCACCTGGTGTAATGGTTAGCAAGCTAGATTCGCAGACAATTGTTAGTGAGGTCGATTCTCACTGGGTGACCCATACTTGTGGACTTGTATCATAAATGAGCCCAGCTTAGTAAATAACTTTTACATTTGGCACCTCACCTGGTGGAATGGTTAGCAAGCTAGATTCGATTGTTAGCGAGTTTGATTCTCATTGGGCGCCCCATACTTCTGGCCTTGTGCCAAATAAAAGGTAAGCTTAATAAATAAATAGACCTAGGATAGTTATGTAGTGTAATGTTTAACAAGCTAGATTCGAAGACCATAGATTGTGAGTTTGAGTATCATTGGGCGCCCCATACTTCTGGCCTTGTGCCAGATCTAAACTAAGCTTGATAAATAACTTGGGGGTACCTCGCGTGGTATAATGGTTAGCAAGCTAGATTGACCGACCATTGTTAGTGAGTTCGATTCTCACTGGGTGTCCCAAACTTCTGATCTTGTGCCGCATATAAGCTAAGCTTTTTAAATAACTATACCCAGGCACCCCACGTGCTGTAATGGTGAGCAAGCTAGATTTTAAGACCATTGATAGCGAGTTCGATTCTCATTGGGGACCCCATACTTCTGGCCTTGTGCCATATCTAAGCTAAGCTTAGTAAATAACTATACATCTCTAGTCTTAGGAGCCGGTTTAGCTCAGTCGGTAGAATTTGTATCATCCGGAATATTGCGACAATTTTCCTCATCTTTATTGTTATCTGAACAACGTTTCGGTCGATTTGCCCTCCGACCTTCTTCAGGTATTCGGGAGCATTCTCGAAATCGGAAACCTTCTTTTTGAAATCGGAAGAACTTGGGAACCTTCTTGTCGTAATCGGGAGTCATAACGAAACTTTGAACCTAACCCTTTATTCAATCCACTAGGGTACCCTGTTCTAATTCGGCTAACCATAGCTGTGGTACAATTGTTAAAATTTGTTAATTATTATTATATATTACTGTCACCCTTGAGTATGACTGAACCTGCATCCCAGTGATAACTGTCACTTAGAATTGTCTTAACCCAACGTCTCTATCTAATACGCTATGTGTCCAATTGACTATGGTTAGTTATGTCTACGTCATAAAATAACCCAACAAAGATTGACATGCCATAAAATCCAACCAACCAACCAACCAACCAACCAACCATTTTACCAACATTAATCTTTTAATCGTTTATATTTACCGACGTTTGGGCCGAGTTAGCTCAGTCGGTAGAGCGTTCGGCTAGAAACCACAAGGTTCCTAGTTCGATACCGGTCCTCGCCAACTCAGCGTATGAGTAGCACAGGGATCTGTGCAGTAAAGTAAGGAGCTGACGGTAAGTGTAGCGCTCCATCTCAGACGCCCAAAACAATCTCCTTGGTCTAGCGCAAGTGAAAACGGGATAGACTCCCTCGCTGATTGGCTGATAACGACTTTAGGCCATCCAGACGACTTTACTTACTTATATATATATATGTATATATATATATATATTACGGATCTTTGCTAATCCACGAAGCAAATAAATTTACTTCTGGCTTAATAAAAATCGATTTAAAAAGTGCTCAATAAAAAGAGCCAAAATATACATTTTTTTAAAAGCGAATGTTATAAAATATTCCCTGAAGAATTGCTACGGCAAGAAACTGCAGTTGGAATATTTTATAACATTCGCTTATAAAAAAAACGTATATATATATATATATATATATATATATATATACATTACTTTACTTTAATTACTTTACTTTACATACTTTTTGAAGAAGCGTAAATCGAAAGGTACCTTGAGTTTATTTTATTCGATTTTTATTAAACATGTTCCGTCCTCTTGCTGCACCAAAAATTTATTTTCTCAATTTTGTGTTTTTTTTCTTCTCTAAATCCAGGGGCAAATTATAGACCAAATTAAAAAGGCTTCTATACTAACTATACTGGGTTTGATATTCGATATATGAAGCTTTGATGATGGTTTATTAAAATATAAGCAAAGAAACAAAAATAGAAACAAAAACAAAACCCAACAAAATGTTTCATATATAGAAAATACATTCTCTGAATAGTTATTTCATACATTTTATATTCATATACATATGCGCACAAACAAACACTCACATACGCACACAAAGATATATATATATATATATATATATATATATATATAATATATAATATATATATATATATATATGGTTAACCAGTTACAAAGAAAGGATAATGTAAGCTTTGTACATATATCCGAATGTAATCGATCTTTCCTTCGCAGAACCCCCACACACAAAAAAAAAGTAATGAAATAAATAAAAGCTCCATTAAAATATTGAAATATATTTCCCTTTTTTCATTCCATTCTGGCAATGAAACTAAAAGAATTTGATCTGAGATTCAACTCAAATTTTTAAAAAGAAACAAAGAACACTTGGAATTACCAGGAATTCTTTAGATAAGCATCGTGGAATTATTATTTACCATTTTACTTGAAGCAGATTCTTCCGTAATTGAAAGAAAATAAGGGAAACATTATCAGGGTCCATTGCGTTTATCTAATGAATTCACAAAGAAGAAAATTAGGGATATATATATATATATATATATATATATATATATATATATATATATGTCGTTTATCGATACAGAAAAATTTTTATACACACACACACACAACCACATACCTAAAAAATGCACAATGTTTCCTTCAATACACACACTAACAGCGCTACACACTCACACCTTAAAAATAGAATATTTGATGTCATATTTCAAAACCGTCTCCTTTTTTCAAACTTCAGAAATTTTTTATACAGACTGAATAACAAGGATTACCACTCACTTTTTCTCATCATTCTGTGATATATAATTTCTTATCTTATGCCCTGAAGATGATCTATTTAATAGATCGAAACACTGCAGCGTCGGCCAATAAACTCACCACTTAACCCATTTAAACCTGTGTTTTTTCATTTTTCTTGATATATTACATATAATATATATATATATATATATATATATTATATATATATTGGTAAATAGAGATTTAAACTAAAAGATTTAAATAGAACATTTCTAACACACATTGTATTTCTGAAAAACCTTTGGTATAGAATAAGCCAGCCAGCCAGCCAACCAACCAACCAACCAAGGCATTAGAAAGTCAAGGTAGCACTGCAATCCGTTTAAAATATAATTGTGTTCTTTCATGAATAATTTATATATATATATATATATATATATATATTATATATATATATATATATATAGAGAGAGAGAGAGAGAAGAACAGACTGAAATAGGTCGATAGATAAAAGATGTGAACAGGCTGAATTATATATATATATATATATATATATAATATATATGTGTGTGTATATATATATATATATATATATATATATATATATATATAAAGAGAGATAGAGATGGGAACAGACTGATTTTATATATATATATATATATATATAATATATATATATATATATATATATATATGTGTGTGTGTGTGTGTGTGTGTGTGTTTTTATGTGTGTGCAGACTGAAATAAATAGATAGATGTGAACAGACTGAGGCAGACAGATAGACAGACAGACAGACAGACAGATAAGAACAGACTAGGATAGATAGATAGATAGATAGATAGACAGATTGATAGATAGATTAATGCGAACAGACTGAATTTGATAGATATAGATAGATAAACTGATAGATAGAGAGTTAGATAGATCTAAGTGTATATTTTGGCAGCAACCGTTCATTTCAGTCCACTTTATAGAAGATCATAGAATTTGTTTGCCTTAGCAATTCTTTGTTAATCTCCGCCTGTTTTCATTCAAGATTATAGTGTTTAGTTTTGTGGCGTTGTAGAAATAATCCCAAGACAACTTTCCCACCATCAATAGTCATTTTAAAGGCTACAAATTGTGTTGTATTTATTTAAAAAAAAGACTAATAAAACTTAAAAGAAAAATACAACACCGTTGCCCTGAATTCAAAAACTATCTATCTATCTATCTATATACATATATATCAACAACCGTCCAGTATAAAAAAAAAGATTTCCCCATCATGTCTTTTTAGCGGTTAAGAAAAGGTGGTTGCACCAGAGTTAGATCGCCTCTGGTGGGGTCTGCAATGCGAGGATGTATGATGTTGTAAGACCCGAAACATAATGAACTTTGCATAAAAACATCACTCGTATAAAGTATATATATATATATATATATATTATATATATATACTAGCAAATATATGCACCCTCCGGGTGCAAGTATTTAAGTTTTAATGTAATGAAATATCGTATTAAATTAGAAAGTCTAATAAGAATGCAGATAAAAAGATTTGAAACAGAGTGGCGGTATAATAGAAAAATAGAAATGAAACTTACTCTTCCATCACTGCCGTCTTTCATTGCTGAATTTACTTATTTAACTATTTAGTTAAATTAGGAAATAAAGAATAAAATTACACTTATTTTTTCTTGTTAATGGATTTCATTTAAGATTCATTGGAGAGATTGTTGCTTATATTCATTAAAATAAACCAAACAGTTAGAAATCAATAATACTAAGCACATATTTAATAAAATCACATTTTTAATATCAATATGCAAATTAGCCTTCCCGTTCACACTGCAAACCGCTATTTTATATATAAATACGATTGCATGTTATTTGTATGTAGATATGGACAACACTAATAAAAAGGAGAAGCAATTTTATTAATAATTGAGGTTTAAATATAAATAAAATCATGAAGAATGTGATGTAAATAACAATGTTAATTGTGACTTGATTAGTAATATAGTTTCGGTTACAGACAGAAAAACACACAATCTCCATTATAATAAGATATATGGATTATGTGCACCTCCAACGATCGTGCCCATATTCACCGGTGAGCCACCTTTTATCTATATACATATATATATATATATATATATATATATATATATATAATTTAATATACCAAGCGTGTTGGTAGATCCTTGCGGAGAGAAAAAAACCAGCAGAGAGTTTGATTGTAAAAATATACTACCAAACATCAACCAGGAAGAAAATAATTTTTGAAAAAAAGAAAGGACCAAGATATTCGTACCAACAAAAAATAATCTATTGGTACAGTATTTGTCCAAAAGAAAAAAACAATTTATATTTATATATATGTATATAAGATATATATATATATTCATATAACCGCTAGGAGAAAGCTAATATGTAAAAAGTGCTCGATACCTAAGTAGAGCCAATTAATAAAGATAATCTAATGAGTCAGACGAACCTACTATTAGATTCGCATAAAGCTCTTCAGGGCTAAAGTCAGATTTTAGCCCTGAAGAGCTTTATGCGAAACTAATAGTAGGTTCGTCTGACTCATTAGATTATCTTTATTATATTTTATATTTATATAGATAAAGGGTGGCTTACCGGTGAATATGGGCACGATCGTTGGATGTGCACAAAATCCAGGGCTTAAGTCTGCGATAAAACAAATACAAAGTGCTCAATACACAGTAGAGCAAATTCATTAAAGAAATGGATACAATAGTAACCTACTCGAGTTTCACCATAAGGATCTTCAGGGTTAAATCCACTGAAATAATCGAGGTACCGATTAATTGCAGCCAATTACACGTGTGTTCATTGAATCAGATATTTCGTTATAACGAAATATCTTATTCAATGAACACACGTGTTGCCTAACCAAGGTTATAGAGTCCAGTCTGCCCTACTATTTACCCATAGATGGAAGGAGAGTTGTTGGATTCATACCTTTCCCAACGGTATTAGCGCTATGTGAACTGTGGCTTCGTCCAGGATTTGAACTCAGGTCGACGAGTCCATTTCCCACGACTCTAACCATCACACCATGCACATTCAACAATGCTCGCTTGTGTGCAAGATACAACAAAATTCTTACCCATCGTATAAATGTACGTCAGCTAATACAAAATATTTCCCCGTGTGGATATCACAAATAATCACGAGCGACGAGAAAAAATCGAACTAAAAATGCTCGTTTGATTTGGTTTGTTTGGTTTGGTTTGTTTTACGGCATATCAACCTCAGTGGGTCATTTAATGCCGATAAAGTTTTGAAATAAATCAATTCTTAATGAATAATACAATTTTGTTTATAAACTCATGTTTTTCTATTTAACCCATAGATGGGACTCTAACAGGTACTACCACTCCGGGTCAGAGTGAACCAGGGAGCAATGGTGATGAAGGGGTGCTCCATATTCCCCAAACCTCCAAAACTGGAACTTCACCATCAGATAGAGTTTAACGTCATTCCCAGGACATGTAGACCCGCAGCCACCGCCTTCTAGCACCCATATGATAAAAAGGGTAAAAATGCTCGTTTGAGTGCAAAATACAAAGTCTTCATCTTACCCAACGTAGAAATGTACGTCAACTAGTATATGATATGTCCTTGTGTGGACATCACAAATAATTACTCACAGCGACAAGAGAAAAAGCCGAACTAAAACTGCTCGTTTGAGTGCAAAATACAAAGTCTTCACCTTACCCAACGTAGAAATGTACGTCAACTAGGTATGATATGTCCTTGTGTGGACATAACAAATAATTACGACAAGAGAAAAATCCGAACTAAAACTGTTCGTTTGAGTGCAAAATACAAAGTCTTCGCCTTACCCAACGTAGAAATGTACGTCAACTAGTATATGATATGTCCTTGTGTGGACATCACAAATAATCTCCCAACGACGAGAAATTTCGTTCATATGCATATTCGACTACCAGCTAAACAAGGAATCCTTTGACTGTTCTTCAATAACAAATATTCCTTTACAAATATTACCCAACGTAGAAATGTACGTCAACTAGTATATGATATGTCCTTGTGTGGACATAACAAATAATTACTCACAAAGCGACAAGAGAAAAAGCCGAACTAAAACTGCAAATAATGAGTTTGGCAATGGAAAATGATTATTTTTCGTCAAAATGGCGGTCGTTTCAAACAATGAATCAGAAACAGTCCGCTCGAGAAATTAAAGAAAAATAATTATTTTTTCGCTTTAATTCTCAAAGATCTTCGGTTGAAGAATCAAACCAAGAAAAAAAGGAATTAGAATTCTTCACTAATCTAATCCAATTAAACCTGTTTCATTTCTTCTTTAATAAGGCTAATTAATTAAAACAAATCCTTTTGATCAAGGCAAAAATATTTAAAAAAAAAAAAGAAAAAAAAAGATGTCTTCCATTCATATTTTGTCACTAGATTTGCAGATGCCAAAATTTAAAAAAAGGAAGAAAAGAAATTCCGGTTATTATTCAAATTTCGAATTTCTATTTTAATTTCTTTAAAATTTTGGTTATTTTCAATTCTTGTATTTTTAACATATTTTTCTTTTCTTTTCTTTTCTTTCTTTCTTTCTTTCATTTTCTTTTTTAAAATCTCACTCATCGTACACGGCGGTCGAACTCTCGATCAACGAGATTTTGACTATCAGAATCCTTCATGATTTCACGTTTTAATTTCACAGATGCAATAAAAATCCCGGTTATTATTCAATTTTCGCATTTCTATTTTAATTTCTTTAAATTTTGGTTGGTTGGTTGGTTTATTAATTTTAACGGCATATCAACCCGTCCAGGGTTATATAATGCCTAACGGTTCGGGTGTAATACATATTGTGTATTCATATATATACTTTTGTAGTAATTGTTTTAAAATGTGTTAGCATTATTGGGGATTATGTTGTATGGTATTGATTTGTTTCATGTCTATATTCTATGGTATAATTTTATTTCCCTCAAAAAAGAGAGAATATCCTCCATGTTGACATTTTCAAACAGATCTTTCATATTGTTTGCTTTAAAATAACGGTTTCTGATGTGAGCAAAAAACCTGCATTCCATGAATAAGTGTTTAACTGTCAAAGGTGTTTGACATGTTTCACATTGTGGTTGTTGTTCTTGTTTGAGTATATAAGAGTGTGTTAGTTTTGTATGACCAATGCATAATCGGGACACAATGACTTGTTCCTTTCTATACTTCCTTAAAGTTGGTCTTCAGCCTCCCAAAGTCGGTTTGATTAGGAAGAATTTATTGTGGATGTTGTTATTCCAGTGTTGTTGCCATTTTGTATGAAGGAATCTATCAATTTTTTGTTTCAAGTCAGTATATGGTATCTGGAACTTGTCAGGGATTAAATCTAGAGCCGATTTAGCTGCAGAGTCAGCTCTTTCATTTCTCTCACTCCTATATGGCTTGGTATCCAGCATATAATAGCATCTTATTTTGTATTTTTAACATAGTTTTCTCTTTCTTTCTTTCTTTTTATTTTTGGTAAAATACTCATGTAAATCCAATTCAAAGACAAGTTAAAGAGACAGTTCTTCCAGGCCGTTGTCGTGTCAGTACTGCTGTATGGCTGCACCACCTGGACCCTAACGAAGCGACTAGAGAATAAACTAGACGAGAGCTGCACAAGAATGCTGCATGTGGTCCTGAACAAGACGTAAAAACAACACCCCACGAGAAAACAGCTATACGACCACCTGCCACATATCACCCAAACCATCCGAGTAAGACGGACAAGGCACGCAGGACACTGCCGGAGAAGCAAGGACGAATTCATAAGCGACGTCCTCCTGTGGAAGCCAGCACATGGGCACACCAGTGTGCGCCGACCAGCAAATACGTCTGTGAGATTGGATTTCCATATGATCGATAATTTATTTATAGCGGCCCATAGTTTGTAGTCTTAAGTCATTCCAAGCAGGATCTTAACATTAAATGGCAGTTACTTTACCATTGCAGACCCTACTACAATTTTGCAAGGAGAAAAAACATGACACATTTCTGTTTTAAAGAAAATATGCTTTTATAATTTTATCTTTATTAATTTTCTTGGTAGATTATTAATTCGTACCTTTTTTCCCCATTTCGATAACTTTATTTTATTTCAAGTTCCGATCGACAATTTTGTACACTTGGCACATTTTCAGTTATTAAAGCAAATTTTATGGTTATACCATCATTTTTTCCAACTCGGTTCAGTGGCACCGTTGTATGTATTTTCATCATTATTGCTTGTTTGTTTTTCGTTTGAAAATAAACGTTACGCAAATAATTTGTCTTGATCATTTTTTTCCAAATATCCCATTTGTTGGGGCGTTAGAATGCACTTCTGCAGAGGGGTAACACTCCCCCAATGGAACCACCTGTTGGCCGTGGGTGGCGACCCGTGATGCTTAAGGATGGAACCCAGGTGGATGAGCAGTTCCTGACTTGCAAAACTCCACTTTGGCCCTATCTTGTGCTAGACGGCCCCCTCCAATCAATCGGCTGGTCACGTCAAGCCCTAGCACCTATATGATTTTCCCAACCCTATTGCCCTTATGGCAAGCCCCAACCCCTTTTTATCATATGGGTGCTAGAAGGCAGTGACTGAGGGTCTACATGTCCTGGGAATGACGTTAAACTCCATCTGATGGTGAGGTTCCAGTTTTGGAGGTTTGGGGAATGTGGAGCACCCCATTCATCACCATTGCTCCCTGGTCCACTCTGACCCGGAGTGGTAGTACCTGTTAGGGTCCCATCTATAGGTTAAATAGAAAAATGTATTTATAAAAAAATTGTATTATCCATTACGAATTGATTTATTTCAAAACTTTATGGCATTAAATGACCCACTGAGGTTGATATGCCGTAAAACAAAACAAACAAACAAAAAAAAACCAAATGTATATATTCCCATATATAAGAAAAAACGACAAGAAAGCTTGAACATATACACTTAAAGATCACCAAAAAGAAATATTTCGTGGTTTTAACCAAAACCTGATATATATATATATATATATATATATATATATATATATATATATATAACCCTAGTAATGAGATGCATCATGCATTCAATGGTGTAAAAAAGAAAAGCGTGAAACTTGCAGACTAAATGTTCGATCAATAATGTGATGTACTAAGACATTATAAAAAAATCAAAACAAACAGGATATGATTTGCATATAACATACTTAATGGTCTTGGGGAAAATATACACGAATAAGAAATCTTTCGTTTAAAAATAAATGTTACGCAGATAATTTGTCTAGTTCTTTTTTTTTCACAATATCCCAATTTTATAATAGAAGATTTGCCCGTTTCATCTATTTATTCGTCATACATGTTCAGAGTGACAATTTTGTACTTCTGGCACATTTTCTGTTGTTAAAGCAAATTTTATGGTTATAGTATCATTTTTTCCAACTTGGTTCAGTGGCACCGTTGTATGTATTTTCATCATTATTGCTTATTTGTCTTTCGTTTGAAAATAAACTTGACGCGAATAATTTGTCTAGTTCTTTTTTCCAATATCCCAATTTTATAATGGAAGATTTGCCCGTTTCATCTATTTATTCGTCATTCAAGTTCCGACCGACAATTTTGTACTTCTGGCACATTTTATGGTTATAGTATCATTTTTTCTAACTCGGTTCAGTGACACCGAGGTATGTATTTTCATCATTATTGCTTATTTGTCTTGCGTTTAAGAATAAACGTTACGCAAATAATTTTTCTTTTTTTTTCCCCCAATATTCCAATTTTATAATTGTAGATTTTCCCGTTTTATCTATTTATTCGTCATACATGTTCCGAGCGACAATTTAGTACTTCTGGCACATTTTCTGTTTTTATATCAAATTTTATGGTTATACCATCATTTTTTCCAACTTGGTTCATTGGCACCGTTGTATATATTTTCATCATTATTACTTATTTGTCTTTCGATTGAAAATAAACTTGACGCAAATAATTTGTCTAGTTCTTTTTTCCCCAATATCCCAATCTTATAATGGAAGATTTGCCCGTTACATCTATTTATTCGTCATTCAAGTTCCGAGCGACAATTTTGTACTTCTGGCACATTTTATGGTTATAATATCATTTTTTCTAACACAGTTCAGTGACACCGATGTATGCATTTTCATCATTATAGCTTATTTGTCTTGGGTTTAAAAATAAATGTTACGCAAATAATTTTACTCGTTCTTTTTCCCCCAATATCTCATTTTATAATGGTAGATTTGACCGTTTCATCTATTTATTCGTCATTCATGTTCCGAGCGACAATTTTGTACTTCTGGCACATTTTCTGTTTTTATATCAAATTTTATGGTTATACCATCATTTTTTCCAACTTGGTTCATTGGCACCGTTGTATGTATTTTCATCATTATTACTTATTTGTCTTTCGTTTGAAAATAAACTTGACGCAAATAATTTGTCTAGTTCTTTTATTTCCCCCAATATCCCAATTTTATAATGGTAGATTTTCCCGTTTCCTCAATTTATTCGTCATTCAAGTTCCGACCGACAATTTTGTACTCCTGGCACATTTTATGGTTATAGTATCATTTTTTCTAACTCGGTTCAGTGGCACTGTTGTATATATTTTCATAATTATTGCTTATTTGTCTTTCGTTTAAAAACAAACGTTATGCCAAAAATTTGTCTTGTTAATTTTTTTCCCAATATCCCATTTACAAATGAAAGATCAGTCCGTTTCATCTATTTATTCGACATTCAAGTTCCGATCGACAATTTTGAACACTTGGCACATTTTCAGTTATTAAAGCACATTTTATGGTTATAGTATAATTTTTTCCAACTCGGTTACGTTACGCAAATAATTTATTATAAATGAAAGATTTGCTCGTTTCATT